>OY735260.1:10608069-10735066 GCA_963457715.1 Argyresthia albistria
TATTTAACAATTTTGGATTGGAATAAGTTCTAATCTAAGAGATTAATACTGTTTGTACCTGGGTCAATTTAAAGATTTTTGTGTCACACGAATAAGGTTTAATTCACACGAATGATGTTACACACTCTTCAAATAGCGTTGTAAGCGTTTCGTATCTGCTACAAACGTTATACGGCACGCTGCAAATAGCGTTGCAAGCATTACGAATCTTCTACGAGGGTCAATTTCACGAATTTAATTGAATTTATTTCACGTAATTTGTGAAAATGTAGGTATTCGAAACCTTGAAAGTATATCGTTAGAAAAATTTTAGGACCTAGACTTTGATATGAAACACGCAGTAGGAACTCTTCTACCAGATGACATGGCAGGAGTGGCCATGTGGGACGTGGATATCTCTTATCTACAGTCCAAAAATGCAAATAAAGTTGGTATTCAAATCCCTAAATGGGTATGATGACCCAACACTTTTTGACCCATTGGAAGATGTTCTGGAGCATGCAGTAGGGATGAAGTATTGCGCAGCAAAAGTTATTATGCGGATGTGGCCTGGTAAATACAAGAGATGGGACACATGCTGATTCTTCAATATACTCAAAATTCATCTTGATTATTTAAAGCGTATTTTGGACCCCATAAAATTCAAACTGCTGGACCAATTTTGGTATTTCTGTTTGTTATCGACGCGAAATATTGTCTTCTTTGATTTAGTCATAGTACATGTTATTTTTTACAAATATGGACTGTTTTTTGAATGAAACGTGAAAAACTGGAAAAGGCGTTTTTGAATTGACCCTAATGAGCCTCTCACGTCGAATCGGATTTTCCTCAATTTCGAAATATGAACCCAGGCGACGTACCTAGCTGTGGTAAAAAAAATCATACTTCTTTCAGAAAGTGCACAAACTTTTAATGCGGAACTCTCAGAAAGTGCACAAACTTTTAATGCGGAACTCTCAGTAATTGAATTTTTTTGTTATGCATTTTAGTTAGTCTTGGTTTGAGAAACACTGAAATTAGTACAGTCAATTTAAACATGAGAAGGGGTCGTACTTGCATGAGGTCAAGTCGTTATTTTTTATATATTGTTATGCTTGGGCTACATTACCGGGCGAAGATTCGTATCGTGTTGGCGCGACAAAAACATCGTGTTCGGGCATAGGCGATGTTCTTGTTTACATTAAGGCGGGCGAAGATTCGTGTCGAGTTGACGTGATGCATCGCGCCAGTTCCTGACTTAATCAATTTCTTAATTTTATTGAGATGGGCTCTGTAGTATGCCATCAATGAATCTTTTTTCTTCTTCATTTCTTCTACTGTGGTAGGCCAACTGAGCTTATTTTTAATTCGAATCCACGCATCATGTAACAAGTGTTTCTTTTTATGGTTACCTAGTGACCCCTAGGATACCTTAAGATACTCTCCGTTTCATAAAATTAAATGAACTCTAACACTTTTTCGTTACTCCGCTCCATAGTGTACAAAAAATACAGGCACGTCAGTCTTGCTTCAAAGTCTGGAAGACACTGAATTGACGTAGGTGTAGCCACCCCCAAGCGAATAAATCGCGCGACAAATCCCTTTGATCCGCGCCAGTTTACCGACAGCTACCCGATACTACACAAAAAACCATGGAATCTTCGGTAATTTTTCAGTTTTTGCACTGTATGTCAATGAAAGAAGGGTTTGACTGCTATGGGTACTATACATACATTTTTAAAGAAGACTAATATTTTTTCACAATTTGCAACCATGGCGGGTTTCTACACAGTGTTATTGTTTCCCACAGTATAGTTCGTCGAAAGTAGGCTCGTCACCCTCTTAACCGCTACACCATGAGCCTAGGCTTAAGCCAATAACTTTTGAACTGCTGCTGAAGCCATTTTAACAAAACATATCCAAGAACTCTTGCAGAGAAGTCTACAACCATTTACAAAAAACCGCATCAGAATCCGTCGGTGTATTTCGTCTGTCGGTTGGTCGTTCTTTCGATCGTTCTGTGTGTGGTCAAACGGGTGGACAAATTATGATGCGGTTTTTAGCGAATCGTAGTAGACCTCCCTGCAACAAAGTTTATTGTATATGTTTTGTTGAAATCCGCCGCACAGCACTTGGGAAATTGCAAATCTGGTATTTTTATGCTGGTTTAAGCCTAACAACATAATAAATAATTCAGAACGACCTGACCTTAAGCAAGCACGGATGTAAGTAGATCTTGCCTGGACTAAATATCCTTCATCAAGCAACCGTTAAGGCAGCCGGTATAGTCAAAATTAGTAACTGCATTTGTGGTGGTTGAAATTTTCACAAATTATTAAATAAATATGATGAAATAAAGTACTGCAGCGCGGCACTAACGTCAGTCTCGCTGCGACAGAAAAGTGCAAAAAAGTGTGTTTTTTGCAAATTACACAAAAACGGCTGATGATTTCTAAAACGTTAATTTTTAGATATTTTGATTACCGATTTTTAGACATAAGAACCAGCCTTCCTTGTAGAACTCCTGGAATAACTCGTTTTAGGTAAAAAAAAAACAACTTTTAGTTAGTTTTTTTTTTATAGTTTGGCAATGGCATTATGATGTTTTCAAACACAAATTTTTTAGCCAAGGGACGGTTTTATAACATTTTTTTTTTTTTGGATTCAGGAAGTATCTCCAACTGCTGGAATAACTTTTTAAAGATGGGCATTTTACTGGACAATCGTCTTAAGAAATGTTGGATAGTTAAAAAGACATCAACGGGATACTTGTTTTTTCTGTGGAGTGGAGTGTGGAGTGTGGAGACCATAAGTAACCATATGTAAAAAAACTTTTTAGTAAATAAAGGATTTTGTATTTTTTTATTTTTTTTTAGATTATTATTATTATTATTGTTTATGATGCACAAGCAGCTTGTAGCTGATGCGTGCATATCAGTTCACATTTCACTGCACTTGTTTTATTATTATTATTGTTTATGATGCACAAGCAGCTTAAAGCTGATGCGTGCATATCAGTTCACATTTCACTGCACTTGTTTTATTATTATTATTGTTTATGATGCACAAGCAGCTTAAAGCTGATGCGTGCATATCAGTTCACATTTCACTGCACTTGTTTTATTATTATTATTGTTTATGATGCACAAGCAGCTTAAAGCTGATGCGTGCATATCAGTTCACATTTCACTGCACTTGTTTTATTATTATTATTGTTTATGATGCACAAGCAGCTTGAAGCTGATGCGTGCATATCAGTTCACATTTCACTGCACTTGTTTTATTATTATTATTGTTTATGATGCACAAGCAGCTTAAAGCTGATGCGTGCATATCAGTTCACATTTCACTGCACTTGTTTTATTATTATTATTGTTTATGATGCACAAGCAGCTTAAAGCTGATGCGTGCATATCAGTTCACATTTCACTGCACTTGTTTTATTATTATTATTGTTTATGATGCACAAGCAGCTTAAAGCTGATGCGTGCATATCAGTTCACATTTCACTGCACTTGTTTTATTATTATTATTGTTTATGATGCACAAGCAGCTTAAAGCTGATGCGTGCATATCAGTTCACATTTCACTGCACTTGTTTTATTATTATTATTGTTTATGATGCACAAGCAGCTTAAAGCTGATGCGTGCATATCAGTTCACATTTCACTGCACTTGTTTTATTATTATTATTGTTTATGATGCACAAGCAGCTTAAAGCTGATGCGTGCATATCAGTTCACATTTCACTGCACTTGTTTTATTATTATTATTGTTTATGATGCACAAGCAGCTTAAAGCTGATGCGTGCATATCAGTTCACATTTCACTGCACTTGTTTTATTATTATTATTGTTTATGATGCACAAGCAGCTTAAAGCTGATGCGTGCATATCAGTTCACATTTCACTGCACTTGTTTTATTATTATTATTGTTTATGATGCACAAGCAGCTTAAAGCTGATGCGTGCATATCAGTTCACATTTCACTGCACTTGTTTTATTATTATTATTGTTTATGATGCACAAGCAGCTTGTAGCTGATGCGTGCATATCAGTTCACATTTCACTGCACTTGTTTTATTATTATTATTGTTTATGATGCACAAGCAGCTTAAAGCTGATGCGTGCATATCAGTTCACATTTCACTGCACTTGTTTTATTATTATTATTGTTTATGATGCACAAGCAGCTTGTAGCTGATGCGTGCATATCAGTTCACATTTCACTGCACTTGTTTTATTATTATTATTGTTTATGATGCACAAGCAGCTTAAAGCTGATGCGTGCATATCAGTTCACATTTCACTGCACTTGTTTTATTATTATTATTGTTTATGATGCACAAGCAGCTTAAAGCTGATGCGTGCATATCAGTTCACATTTCACTGCACTTGTTTTATTATTATTATTGTTTATGATGCACAAGCAGCTTAAAGCTGATGCGTGCATATCAGTTCACATTTCACTGCACTTGTTTTATTATTATTATTGTTTATGATGCACAAGCAGCTTAAAGCTGATGCGTGCATATCAGTTCACATTTCACTGCACTTGTTTTATTATTATTATTGTTTATGATGCACAAGCAGCTTAAAGCTGATGCGTGCATATCAGTTCACATTTCACTGCACTTGTTTTATTATTATTATTGTTTATGATGCACAAGCAGCTTAAAGCTGATGCGTGCATATCAGTTCACATTTCACTGCACTTGTTTTATTATTATTATTGTTTATGATGCACAAGCAGCTTAAAGCTGATGCGTGCATATCAGTTCACATTTCACTGCACTTGTTTTATTATTATTATTGTTTATGATGCACAAGCAGCTTGTAGCTGATGCGTGCATATCAGTTCACATTTCACTGCACTTGTTTTATTATTATTATTGTTTATGATGCACAAGCAGCTTAAAGCTGATGCGTGCATATCAGTTCACATTTCACTGCACTTGTTTTATTATTATTATTGTTTATGATGCACAAGCAGCTTGTAGCTGATGCGTGCATATCAGTTCACATTTCACTGCACTTGTTTTATTATTATTATTGTTTATGATGCACAAGCAGCTTAAAGCTGATGCGTGCATATCAGTTCACATTTCACTGCACTTGTTTTATTATTATTATTGTTTATGATGCACAAGCAGCTTGTAGCTGATGCGTGCATATCAGTTCACATTTCACTGCACTTGTTTTATTATTATTATTGTTTATGATGCACAAGCAGCTTAAAGCTGATGCGTGCATATCAGTTCACATTTCACTGCACTTGTTTTATTATTATTATTGTTTATGATGCACAAGCAGCTTAAAGCTGATGCGTGCATATCAGTTCACATTTCACTGCACTTGTTTTATTATTATTATTGTTTATGATGCACAAGCAGCTTAAAGCTGATGCGTGCATATCAGTTCACATTTCACTGCACTTGTTTTATTATTATTATTGTTTATGATGCACAAGCAGCTTAAAGCTGATGCGTGCATATCAGTTCACATTTCACTGCACTTGTTTTATTATTATTATTGTTTATGATGCACAAGCAGCTTAAAGCTGATGCGTGCATATCAGTTCACATTTCACTGCACTTGTTTTATTATTATTATTGTTTATGATGCACAAGCAGCTTAAAGCTGATGCGTGCATATCAGTTCACATTTCACTGCACTTGTTTTATTATTATTATTGTTTATGATGCACAAGCAGCTTAAAGCTGATGCGTGCATATCAGTTCACATTTCACTGCACTTGTTTTATTATTATTATTGTTTATGATGCACAAGCAGCTTGTAGCTGATGCGTGCATATCAGTTCACATTTCACTGCACTTGTTTTATTATTATTATTGTTTATGATGCACAAGCAGCTTAAAGCTGATGCGTGCATATCAGTTCACATTTCACTGCACTTGTTTTATTATTATTATTGTTTATGATGCACAAGCAGCTTGTAGCTGATGCGTGCATATCAGTTCACATTTCACTGCACTTGTTTTATTATTATTATTGTTTATGATGCACAAGCAGCTTAAAGCTGATGCGTGCATATCAGTTCACATTTCACTGCACTTGTTTTATTATTATTATTGTTTATGATGCACAAGCAGCTTGTAGCTGATGCGTGCATATCAGTTCACATTTCACTGCACTTGTTTTATTATTATTATTGTTTATGATGCACAAGCAGCTTAAAGCTGATGCGTGCATATCAGTTCACATTTCACTGCACTTGTTTTATTATTATTATTGTTTATGATGCACAAGCAGCTTAAAGCTGATGCGTGCATATCAGTTCACATTTCACTGCACTTGTTTTATTATTATTATTGTTTATGATGCACAAGCAGCTTAAAGCTGATGCGTGCATATCAGTTCACATTTCACTGCACTTGTTTTATTATTATTATTGTTTATGATGCACAAGCAGCTTAAAGCTGATGCGTGCATATCAGTTCACATTTCACTGCACTTGTTTTATTATTATTATTGTTTATGATGCACAAGCAGCTTAAAGCTGATGCGTGCATATCAGTTCACATTTCACTGCACTTGTTTTATTATTATTATTGTTTATGATGCACAAGCAGCTTGTAGCTGATGCGTGCATATCAGTTCACATTTCACTGCACTTGTTTTATTATTATTATTGTTTATGATGCACAAGCAGCTTAAAGCTGATGCGTGCATATCAGTTCACATTTCACTGCACTTGTTTTATTATTATTATTGTTTATGATGCACAAGCAGCTTGTAGCTGATGCGTGCATATCAGTTCACATTTCACTGCACTTGTTTTATTATTATTATTGTTTATGATGCACAAGCAGCTTGTAGCTGATGCGTGCATATCAGTTCACATTTCACTGCACTTGTTTTATTATTATTATTGTTTATGATGCACAAGCAGCTTAAAGCTGATGCGTGCATATCAGTTCACATTTCACTGCACTTGTTTTATTATTATTATTGTTTATGATGCACAAGCAGCTTGTAGCTGATGCGTGCATATCAGTTCACATTTCACTGCACTTGTTTTATTATTATTATTGTTTATGATGCACAAGCAGCTTGTAGCTGATGCGTGCATATCAGTTCACATTTCACTGCACTTGTTTTATTATTATTATTGTTTATGATGCACAAGCAGCTTGAAGCTGATGCGTGCATATCAGTTCACATTTCACTGCACTTGTTTTATTATTATTATTGTTTATGATGCACAAGCAGCTTGTAGCTGATGCGTGCATATCAGTTCACATTTCACTGCACTTGTTTTATTATTATTATTGTTTATGATGCACAAGCAGCTTGTAGCTGATGCGTGCATATCAGTTCACATTTCACTGCACTTGTTTTATTATTATTATTGTTTATGATGCACAAGCAGCTTAAAGCTGATGCGTGCATATCAGTTCACATTTCACTGCACTTGTTTTATTATTATTATTGTTTATGATGCACAAGCAGCTTGAAGCTGATGCGTGCATATCAGTTCACATTTCACTGCACTTGTTTTATTATTATTATTGTTTATGATGCACAAGCAGCTTAAAGCTGATGCGTGCATATCAGTTCACATTTCACTGCACTTGTTTTATTATTATTATTGTTTATGATGCACAAGCAGCTTAAAGCTGATGCGTGCATATCAGTTCACATTTCACTGCACTTGTTTTATTATTATTATTGTTTATGATGCACAAGCAGCTTAAAGCTGATGCGTGCATATCAGTTCACATTTCACTGCACTTGTTTTATTATTATTATTGTTTATGATGCACAAGCAGCTTAAAGCTGATGCGTGCATATCAGTTCACATTTCACTGCACTTGTTTTATTATTATTATTGTTTATGATGCACAAGCAGCTTAAAGCTGATGCGTGCATATCAGTTCACATTTCACTGCACTTGTTTTATTATTATTATTGTTTATGATGCACAAGCAGCTTAAAGCTGATGCGTGCATATCAGTTCACATTTCACTGCACTTGTTTTATTATTATTATTGTTTATGATGCACAAGCAGCTTAAAGCTGATGCGTGCATATCTATTGTTTATGGTGCATCGATTACATAAATTAACATAATTTACAAACAAAAATGTTTGGTGACAAAGTGTCGTAAAAAATAAGCTTATGCTGGATTTTAGCAACAAAAAGTTATACGAAGAATAACTATCGCGGGTATAATTACTTAAAAATTACTTAAATATTTATGTCATAACTTGTCTCCAGCGGAATCGCCCAAAAAACACTCAATTACTTACATATTGAAACTAAATAAAATTATCTGAGAAAACCTACTATTTACGACTTTTTGCCAAAGAATATTTGTTGTTTGTGATTAAATTCTCGATCGATGGACTATGTTTTATAGGTGTTACACGACAAAACGAAATTTTAGGGACTTGAACTTTCTATTATCCCAGGCTCCATACAAAAATGTTCAAACCCCTTGACACAAAGCGCGATTTGTTTTAAATATTTATCAACTTTTTTGAGGCACGCCGTACAAAATACTTTCACTAAGCTTGTTCAATTCACTTTTTAGATATCTGATCTTTTGTCATCTCTTTTAAACAGTTACTACGCAACAAAAAAAAACGACCAACAATCTTTCATAGATGACAACACTCACCTGCAAACCAAGCAAGGACTTTCTTCATCTGTTCCAGAATGCACCACAGTATAACAAACGCAACTATCGTGACAAAAAACGCGGGCATGGCTAAATCCATCATTATAGCCATGCCATGCGAAAGCGGAGAACCACCTGTTAGCGCTTGTTGCATTCAACTAACTGCAGTACGTTTGAAATGCACGGGCTGTGTTTATAAATAGATCGATCGTTATCCTCAATGTCACAGTCACGCATGCCCGTAGCGCAACTGATGCTACCCTGACCCCCGGAAGTGGGCCAAGGTGGCAGGATTCCAGCTACTCGTACATTCAGGGACGGCCGAGCTACTGAAATAACTATTAAAGGACGCGGTTGCATCGGATTCCAGGTGCACCTGTCCTTAGCGATTCGGTTTAGGACCCTGAAAGGTCAGCGAAATTCATCTAAACTTGTTGTTGTCCTTACCAAGTCTTGTTGAGACAGTCATGCTTATTTGCGTATCAGCAGGATACTTCGTATATATATTTTGTATATATTTATTGCACATAAAATACAAGACACAAAAAGATACAGAGAAGGAATGTACAAAGGCAAGCTTATCTCTAAAAAGAGATCTCTTCCAGCAAACCCAGGATGGACAGAGAATATTAAAATACGGAACAGGTATTTCTAGTATGGCTCAATGTTACTCGTATCCGTGTAAGGGCCTGTTTCCCTTGGTCTAAAATATTTAAAAATATATGCGATCACATCTAATCAATTGGTGACGTATAATTGAAACAAAAAGTAAACTAGGAAAAACCGACTTCAACAAACCCTATTTGATTATATTGAGTTTAAAACAAACAGGGCCCTAATGCTGCTCTGATAATTTCACTTATATTTCATTACTATTCCATTGCAAACACCCAATCAAGGAGGATAATAATTTAGGAGAATACCAAATGACGCCATTTTGGGTGTTTGCAATGGAATAGTAATGAAATAGTAATGAAATTCTCAGAGCAGCATTAGGCCCCTGTAACCCTGTTGTGTTCAATGTGTGTGATGTGTGTGAACTTTAAAATTATCTAGAACTGGAAAAAGAAACTGATGTTTAACCAATGAACTACTGAAATATGTTCGATTATTTACCTTATAAGTAATATAACATGTTAAGAGTAAGTAACACAGTTGGTACAGTACAAATTACCTATTATTAAATTTAGTTCCGGATTGCGCTCAGCCGTGGTGCGGCGGAGGGGCGTGGTGCGGTGGGCAGGGGCGAAGCTGCTATTGCAAGCCGCATAGCTCTGTCCCTGTCCACCATCCCATGAATTTCACGTTCGCGCACGCGGATGTGGGCAGTCCGGGGGTACCTATAAGGAAAAAAAAAATCTTTCGCATACTCTTTCGTTCTCCACTACCGCATAAATTAAAAAGATTATATTAGGATATCCTGTAATTGGCATTAGTACTAAGTAAAATATTAACTCTGCGATAGATTAAGTAAATTTATGCTGTTGGATAAAACCCCTTATCCCCCCCCCCCTTGGGTACTTAATTTTGTCAAATCCCATCTCAGTGCTACCCCACGCTACTAAGGAACCTCTGTACAAAGTTTCATGGCTCTAGGTCCACCGGTTTAGGCTATGCGTTGCCTGCCCGTCAGCCACGCATTGTATTTGTACCCAGTATTGAGCAGTTCTGGTGGTCATATGTGGTCTTCATCAGCAGTTCCGCATCACAATATTATGCTTACCGTGAGTAAATGCACGAGATATTACTAAAAACACAAAAATCTGTCTGTCTGCCTATAATATTTGAAGAGTTCCCTCGATTTCTCCAGGATCCCATCATCAGATCCTGACCTGGTGGTGCATGGTACCAATAAGAAGGTAAACCCTTTTAAACAAAAAAATAATTTTCCAAATCGGTCCATCCGTCTAGTCTAGGCGCAATCGGGCCACATACATAAAAAACCGGCCAAGTGCGAGTCGGACTCGCGCACGAAGGGTTCCGTACCATTATCTATAAAAAAAAACAAAAAGGATGGGAGCCCCCCCTAAATAATAATTTAATTATTTATTTTTTATTTTATTTCTTAAGCGTCTACCTGCTATATACCATTATCAATATCGAGCAAATAAGAGCAAAAAAAATCACGTTTGTTGTATGGGATCCCCCCTTAATATTAAATTTCTTTTGATTTTTAGTATTTGTTGTTATAGCGGCAACAGAAATACATCATCTGTGAAAATTTCACCTGTCTAGCTACCACGGTTCATGAGTTACAGCCTGGTGACAGACAGGACGGACGGACAGACGGGCAGCGAAGTCTCAGTAATAGGGTCCCGTTTGGCACCCTTCGGGTACGGAACCCTAAAAATAAAAATAAAACATCCGGACGAATTGTAAACCTCCTCCTTTGGGAAGTCGGTTAAAAAGAGCTCACGATGTATCTTGGTAATACATGATCGAAGCTTAAACTACGTATTTTCCACATATATATTTGAAAATGAAAAAAATATATTATCAAGTTTCATTCATAATTTAAGTGTTCCGTAACCGAAAGGTGCCAAACGGGACCGGGACCGTTTTTTTATACCCTAAAGCAGAAGCCTTAAGTGGAAACCCACCAACTGTCATGTTAGTCTATCTGCTCCGCGCACAGAGTGTAAGCGGACAAGTGCGAGTAGGACTCGCGAACCAAGAGTTCCGATCACACTTGGAGATTGCTACCTCGTTACTGTAACTGTAACTGTAAGTTGTAGGTTTCTTCATAAAAATTAGTATGAGGTCATCCATGTAACCAAACATTTTTGCAGAAAGAAAGACAGTGCAGTTTAAAAAAAAAATCCCTTTACTTGTGCTGTAAGACCTTGCCTGGTGCCTAATTTTATGATAGATTTCCCACGGGAAGTAGAGTCCATTGCAATTACTATGAAAATCCAACAATTTTACAGCATAAACGGTCGTAGCCCTCGATTGCATTGACCTAAAAGGTTTTTTTTTTTCACAGATATATAGGGGATCATAGACCTAAGCAATTTATGTAACAGCTTGATAGCTTAAATTTCATAAATTCTGTTTATGTATTGTATTTCATGTATTTAGTTATGAACCAAGCTCGATCGTTTTTTTACCCCCGAAAAACCCATAATACTGCTCATCGTAAACTACAGCGCCTTTTTCAACCGACTTCAAAAAAAGGAGGAGGTTCTCAATTCGACCCGTATGTTTTTTTTTTTTTTTTTCTATGTTTGTTACGCGATTGCTCCGCCAATTATGAACCGATTTGAACAAATCTTTTTTCGGCGTATAGGTAATACCTCAAGGGTGGTCCCATTGACACCAGGTCAGGATCTGATGATGGGATCCTGGAGAAATCGAGAGAACTCTTCAAATATTATAGGCAGACCTATAGTGATTTTTGTGTTTTTCATAATAACTCGTGCAAATGCACATGGTAAGCATAATATTGTGATGCGGAACTGCTGATGAAGACCACATATGGCCACCAGATCTGCTCAATACTAGGTACAAATACAATGCGTGGCTGACGGGCAGGCAACGCATAGCCTAAACCGGTGGACCTAGAGCCATGAAACTTTGTACAGGGGTTCCTTAGTCGCGTGGGGTAGCACTGATATAGCATTTGACAAAATTAATTCCCCAAGGGAGGGGGGGATAAGGGGTTACAGTTAGTATTAAACTCAATCTAATCAAATAGGGTTTGTGGAAGTCGGTTTTTTCTAAAGTTTACTTTTTGTTTCAATTATCTAGAACTCAAAAAAACATCGTTACAAATATTCCTCATATTAATAGTGGTAGACCCGGGACTCGGCTGACGTCAGCCTTCGTCCGTCGAATCCACCAATTAGGGATTTATCTAAATGAATTTCGTATTCGTTTGCGGTTGTGTTTGTGTTTCTACCTGTTGAAATGCTCCAGGCACTCATACAAAAATTTCGTTTTGACATACCATATTAATCGGAGGCCCACATAATGCAACACATAACATGGTGTCACGCCTTTTTCCATACGGGGTGGCAGAGGCACAACTGTGCCCACTTTAAGCCAGTTATTCGATACTCCGTTTTGCGTGACAGCCCATCAACGCAGCTAGGCTAGTAAAAATAAAGATTTTCTCAAATATCAAATCACATGTCCCAAATATCCCTTTAAATACCGCTTTAAAATATCACCTCACTACACACACCCTGTATGTTGATCGAAGTCAAGGCTGACCAACCAGTCATGGCCCCCAATTCTCGCACTACCACGATCATCTCCACTGTTGAGATATCGGTTTCAATACTGCATAACTCCGTCGAAAACGATCTCTATTTATATTTATTTCGTACGAAAACGTGTCGAGATGTCTCCGTTGGCCGTAAGGGTCGTGAGAATAGCTTTTTTTTTGTTTTCCATAGAGAGGAATTAAATTAAATTCGGTTGGTATCTCAAATGCTTATTTCAACCACGGAGATGATCACGGCACGAGAATTCCCCCCTAGCTTACCGCGATATTTTAAATTTCGAACCTAATGTTCTTCTAGCCGTGTGATCTTCTCATCATGGCTTGTGGCATGCTGCTCTGCTCCGTCTTATAAGATTTGGAAGATTTCACTTGCACCATCTAGCTAATAATACATAAACCAGACGGTGTAAGAAACCGCTTTTTATAAAAGAGAGGGCGACTCAAATAGATCTGAGGAATGTCATATGTGCTGACCTAAATTGTATTCATAAAGCCAAAAGATACTTTCTGCCTACATCATTAAAATTTGATGTTTTAGAAGAAATTCGTATTAAATATGGTGGCTCGTACAAATTATTCACAGATGGTTCGAAAAGCATGAATGGGTCAGGAGCTGCATATTATGATCCGCAGTCTAAAAATGTGGGTACTTATAAAATAGTGTCAAATGTTTCCATTATGTCACTAGAGTTGTTTGCAATTTTGGAGGCTATATCTTGGGCCGAGAAAAATGTGAGTATTTGTCATAGAAATATTGTAATTTTCACGGATAGCAAAAGTGCCCTACAGCATTTAACCCGTTGCTGTACTGGAGGTAGTGGGAGTGGGATATCAATAGCTTACAGTATACTTAACAGAATTCTTGAATTTGTAAAACAGGGTAGACTGTTGAAAATACAATGGATACCATCACACATTGGTCTTGCGGGAAATGAGGAAGCGGACAAGTTTGCTAAAGCGGCTATTAGTCAAGGTGTTGAACTATTTATAAAACCTCACTATTCAGAATTGCTGTATATAATTAAAAGAAGAATATTTGATATATGGAAAGAATACTATGATGTTCTGTCTCGTGAAAAAGGAATATGGTACAAAACCTTTCAATGTGAACCTCCTCATGTTCCGTGGTTTAATAATATAGATTTGTCCCGTAAAGCTATTGTGACTAGTAACAGAGTTCGATCTGGCCACATTCCGTTAAATAAATTTAAGTTTTTAATGAAGTTAGTTTCCTCCCCAAAATGCGACGCATGTGGTGTGGTCGAAGATGTTTTTCATATTTTGATGGAATGTGTACGGATTAGACCTAAAAGAATAAATGTTTTTAACTATTTAAATTTAGAAGTTAATAATGTAGGTTGTGTTAACAGTTATTTATCCGAGCCGCATAGTGAGGGCGCTCAAATGCTTTTTAGTTTATTTTATAGATTAATTAAGAGGTCGGTACTTTTGTTTTGCTACTATAGAACTGGCATGTACTATGTATAAAAAGTTCTTAAATAAAGTGAGATTAAAAAAAGAAAAATAAAAGAGAGAGAGGTACAACAAAGAGTTTTCATTGATATGAGGTGGTACCTAACCTGCCTAACTACTTAGTACATATTATTAATCTGCGGCACAAATTTATGTCAAAGTGAAATGAACAAATCTTTTCGAAACGAATTTTCGATAAGGGGAGGCGTGGGGGAGGCAGTCGCTCACGCACGTCCGAAGGAATTGACAACCTTTCATTTTGATAAGGTACTAAAATTAGAAAACCATTTCGAGATTTAAGTGTTCTAAGCTCTTAGATATTTTTTTCAGAATTTTTAGATCAGTAATTT
This sequence comes from Argyresthia albistria, assembly GCA_963457715.1. Lineage (NCBI taxonomy): Eukaryota > Metazoa > Arthropoda > Insecta > Lepidoptera > Argyresthiidae > Argyresthia > Argyresthia albistria. The sequence goes on from OY735260.1 coordinate 10,622,741, forward strand.
AAGAGTTAAATAATAAAAACTGAAATGGACAACAGGATTTATGGCATGTGTTCCACAGGCTAGATATAAATAAAAAAGCAACTGTCAGTCATCATCTGTCATCTAAATTTTGTCACTGCTGGTTGTCAACTTGTCACGAAGTTGCACAACAACAAAAGAGTATTTACACATATTGACAGTGCGTTCCGCGACATCGCCGTCAGCGCCATAATCGAATACAGCGTCTAAGATGCCATCGTTTTGTATCGCCAAAAGCCCAAAACTGACTCGGACTGTAATCGATTTTGGCGTGATTCGGAACAAGGGGTGATATTATGACAGAATAATGACATTTTAATTTTTTATTGATGCAATAACGGGCAAAAGTTCAACGTTTTATAATCCTGACATTGTACTTACGCCCTTTTAGAATGAGTAACTCTAAAAATCTTGAATTATAATGCCTGGCTACCCATGGCACAGGGTATCCTAGTTTGGGAGCCAGGAACCCAAAATGTAAACTAAGTAGGCAAATAAAACGTTTTCATTTCATAACTTAAAAGTAAGAATAAACACTAAAATAAAAAATACGGGTCCCATCGTTTCCCATCTATTTTCGTATGAGATAATAAAACCAGCTGCTATTTTTTTTGAATTGTTATCAATTACCTGGAACCCACAGCCCTTCACGTCCTCCCTGGGTAGTGCTAACGAGCGACAAATCATCATCATCATCATCATAATCATTATAATTTCCAGGTTCTCAAATGAGAACCTGACCACTTGACACTGGCAAAATTAACCTCAAAAGAGGTTAGGACGCCATTATAATAATTGAAACAAAAAGTAAACTTTAGAAAAAACCGACTTCCACAAACCCTATTTGATTAGATTGAGTTTAATACTAACTGTAACCCCTTATCCCCCCCCCCCTTGGGGAATTAATTTTGTCAAATCCTATATCAGTGCTACCCCACGCGACTAAGGAACCCCTGTACAAAGTTTCATGGCTCTAGGTCCACCGGTTTAGGCTATGCGTTGCCTGCCCGTCAGCCACGCATTGTATTTGTACCTAGTATTGAGCAGATCTGGTGGCCATATGTGGTCTTCATCAGCAGTTCCGCATCACAATATTATGCTATGTGCATTTGCACGAGTTATTATGAAAAACACAAAAATCACTATAGGTCTGCCTATAATATTTGAAGAGTTCTCTCGATTTCTCCAGGATCCCATCATCAGATCCTGACCTAGTGTCAATGGGACCACCCTTGAGGTATTACCTATGCGCCGAAAAAAGATTTGTTCAAATCGGTTCATAATTGGCGGAGTTATCGCGTAACAAACATAGAAAAAAAAAACATACGGGTCGAATTGAAAACCTCCTCCTTTTTTTGAAATCGGTTGAAAAGAAGAAGAAGAATTTTCGATAAATTTTGAAAATTTTTAATGTTTGCTGTTGTTTCTCTTCATGTCTATCCGATAAGATGATTTCAAAAGCAGTAGTTTAACTGGAGCCGCCTCACTATTTGCGCACCCCCGTTCGGTCATGGTCAGAGGAACGCCACCAGCAGCGATTGATCAAGCAATGGAGCCAGCGTTTCTGACGACACCGGATCTACAAAACTAGATGAGCACTATTGAGCTGTGTCTCAATGAGGTATGTGTGTACTAAACAGGAAAAAACAAACGGATACACAACCTGTGCCAAGGTGCCAAGTAGGACATAGCTCATCAAATTTGGCAGTTCAGTAGGTATCAATCTCTGAAAAAGAAAGCCATCCAAGCACAGATTGCTATTCAAATCAGAATCAGGCAGAACCAGCCTGGCCATGCCCATTTATGTTTGAGCTTGTGTTTGCGGTCCTTTTACATCAAGAACGCGAAAATCAGGCTGAAAATGTCGATTGTTAAGATCTGTGGTCGCATTATAAGCTGTGTAAAATCAACCATCTAGGTCAACGCAACCGCACGCTACGAACGTTCATGCTGTTAAGTTGTTGGATTTTCATAGTAATCGCAAATGGACCCAAAACCTATAGCACAGAAGAGATAATAGTACTCCGTACCTATACGGTACTTCCCATATGCCTGCAATAATGAAATTTGGCACAAAGCAAGGTCTTATGCACCAAAGAAAAATATCTGAGAACTGCAAATTTCTGGCTTTCTACAAAAATATTCAATTTGGTTTACATGGATGACAATCATACTTTAGTTTTTTATGTGGAAACCTAATTACACGTGTTACGCTCTCCAAGTGTGATCGGAACCCTTAGTGAGCGAGTCCTACTTGCACTTGACCGTTTATTTCTTTTGAGTTTTTCTTTGTTTGCACGAAGAAATAAGAAACAAATTTACTGTAATTAGAAGATCCTACACATGTTTTTTCAATATTCTAGTGGATAGACGTTACAAATTCGCTCTAGAGAATCGTAGATAAGTATGGAGAGTACTCATACACATATGAGCACATAGGCAGTGCTTGTTTTGAAAAAGATAAAAACTAAAGTAGTTTTTGCGAGCTTATGCAGAAATCCAGAAGCGTCAATACTAAAATCCTGAAAAAAAAAGCATTAAAAGGCTGAGTGATCTAACATAGGCACGTTCAGAATTTCCATTCCTGCTATGAATATTTATGAGGAAAGAATCATTGGAAACATTTGATCCGCCTATTCATGTCTCGGCATCAGTGTGTGGTACCTACTAAACAGAAGTTATTGTTACTCTCTATTTCAAATTACATTAGACAAAAGGTCAAATATAGGCCGAGCAGAGGCAGAGTTTAACATTTTTTGAAGTCCGTCAAAAATAAAGGTGGGATGATTCCCGTGTTAAGCGACACACGACATGATATCGGTGGCGATCTAGGGTGTTAATAGGTAATAAACTGGAGCCGCCTGCTGTGTGTGAGTACACCACTCTAAGCGCACACAGCAGGCGGCTCCAGTTTATCAACTTTTTACACCCTAGATCGCCACCGATATCATGTCGTGTGTAGCCCGCTTTACTGAATGAAATACTGGAAATTTACCAACGATTTGATTCCTATGGAACAACGATTTGAGTTGGTAGGAATTAAATTGACCAACGATTTTTATTCCCGACAGACCAACTATACGAGAAATTTTAGTAAAAAGCCTCTGAACCTAAGTGCCGTTGTTGTCTAATTCATAATGGTTTATTTGTTCTGACGTTAATTAAACAAAACAAGATCCATGACAATCGTATCCCTAGATATAAGGAAAATAAATAAATAAATAAATGTAGCCCATTAATTTCCCCACCGTGGGGCACAGGCCTTTACCCGGATCCGAGTAAGATTGAGCCATACTCCACCACGCTGGCTCAGTGCGGGTTGGTGGAGGGGTTTTTACGACTACTACATACTACCAAGTAGTGATAGTAGCCGGGACCTACAGCTTAACGTGCCATCCGAAACAGGAAAAATAAAGTTAAATAATAATACATCAAAAATATTTTATTCAAATAAAGTACTTCGCTTCGCTTCGCTGTACATGTATTACAGGGTTTACCGGTGGTGGTAAATATAATAAAATCTTGTTTCCGACAATATTCCGTTTGTTTTTCTTTATGTCAAAATGTGTGAATCTAATGGAGAAATTCAATACATTTTAAATGTGTAGAAAAAAAGGAAGACATAAGTACAACGATGGCCGCGAAAAAAATTATATGATGTTTATGAACCTAATACAGTGTCAGTTAAAGCAGCATTCAATCCAGATTTTTTGAAGTCCAAGACGTACCTTTTGTTCGAGCCATAACGGTCTTCAGACAAAATACGAATAAACTTTTTATATACAAAAATTCTCGCGCTCCTTTGCTATCCATACAAGTCAGGCGCTATGAAGATATTTTCGTTGTGAAATCTCTGGAATATAATTATCTCAGTATTCTCAATATTATTTTAATTGGCTGAGCAGATTATTTGCACCCTTATTTGCGCTTCACGCTTTTCCTGGATAATAACGAGAAGGCGTTGAAGATTGATTTTCCAGCCTGATTCATAATGCTGCCCCGGTTTTGGCATAAATAATTAAATATCACTTGGCTACTGGACTCCACTGGGAACATTAGTTCATGCTAGACTTTAATATCTGACTAACACCAAAAAAGTATTATTTCAACAAAAGTACACTATTAATATTATGTATTTTGCGTTTTCAAAAACCAATTAAAATTCACTTCGGAAACGGTAAATTCTGTAATGGCGTCTTGAGTGACGTAGCGGAGTCGCAAATAATCATTTTTGTGAATGGCAGTGGTCGATTATATTTTTCAGATAAAAATTAATTCTTTGTAATACAAGTGCTGTAATAGTGCCCCTGTGTGAAAGCACATCAATAAAGACGTCAAAACAAATTATTTATTCGTGATCCTCACGAAGAAAAAACAAGAAAGACATATACCAATGTAAAACAAAATTTTATATAAAAAATACCCCCTCTACCCTTAGATTCTGATTTCGGCCGAGTCAATAAAGTAAAAAATAGGCATTTTATAGAAAAGTTTATATGACAAAATATGTTTTTTTTAATGAGATGAATAGCCCCCATTAAAATAACAAACATTAGACAGGATTAAAGTACATAATGTGAGCTATTCTTGAGGTGTCAAAACCACTAAACTAGAGGAACTAAGGCACTAAACTGACAACCTTCAAATCCGACTTGCGCGGTGGCCACAGATTCCATTTTCAAACACACCGTTTTAATTAGTTTAGGTAGTATAGTTCGTGTCGCCTTCGGAATCGCAGGCAGTATTTTGTTAATAGACATATTATTTAGACAGTAAAACCAGCTTGATTTAGTTTAAATAATAAACATTTTTTTCATACGTTTCACTACCCTGCCAAATCCTTTGCTCTGCACTAGTACTATAGTTTGCTTTGGAAATGACGAGCATAATGTATACTAATATAGATAATGTCTGTGCTGGAATACATTTTGCTCTATAGTGTAAAGAGCACAAAGCGGTCCAGCACCAACTAGCTGTGAAAAAAGCCCGAATAGTTTTGTTATTTCCGTTTATTTCAACTTTATTCCTTACTTCTCCATACAAATCAACAGGGCCGTGATTTTGCACGCGAATCGCATGACAATAGCTATCGCAAAGGCGCAAAACTCCGGGCTTGGCTTGTGGACAGCGCCGCCACGCACCGTAGTGAAAGGTTGTATTCGAATGAATCCTACACGTATACTTAGCGAAAATATTTTTTCGTTCTTGGGAGGACAGCAACTCTTTGATCAATCAAGGGGACAGCCGATTATCGATATAATGTACGACTATCCTATCGAATAAAAATATAAATAAATATAAATCTAGTGAACTGGTCAAATAAACGATTTCAGTGAAATGACAAAAATGTGTCACTTATTGTGTTTTACCGTGCCCCGCATTTTATTGTGTTTTACCGTGCCCCGCATTTGATTGTGTTTTACCGTGCCCCGCATTTTATTGTGTTTTACCGTGCCCCGCATTTGATTGTGTTTTACCGTGCCCCGCATTTTATTGTGTTTTACCGTGCCCCGCATTTTATTGTGTTTTACCGTGCCCCGCATTTTATTGTGTTTTACCGTGCCCCGCATTTTATTGTGTTTTACCGTACCCCGCATTTTATTGTGTTTTACCGTGCCCCGCATTGTACCGTGCCCCGCATTTTATTTTTGTATAAAATTCGTAAAGCGGTTTACAACTTTACAGAATTAATCTTTTTTTTTTCAACTCTGTACCTAGTCAAAGTAGAAGGCACCCGAATGCGTGGTAGATCACCAATGAGAGAGAGGACCAGATCAAGGCATCACTGGATGACCCCCTGTACCAATGCACCAAAAAAGCAGCCCTCAGGGAGAAATGGCGACGAATTGTAAGGCGGGTCACTCGACCGAAATGACGACCACGACCACTCTGCTAAGAGTGATACGACTGAGAAGAAGAAGAAGACCTAGTCCTAATTGTTTCAGAATAAAGATGTTGTAACATACGGACGGACGAACGGACGGACGGACACACAGATGACGAATTTATAAGGGTTCCTTGTTTCTCTAGGGAACCCTACAAAAACGACTTCATGACCTATTAATTAGTCTTCCCCACTCGGTATACAAATGTCGTATAAAATCCCGAAAACGAGTCGACAAAATCTGTCTCCTGGCAGTGAGGTCCATACGTGTTACATAATGTAAACGAATATACAATCTTAGCAAGCAGAATTTATATCGTGACAATGACTATAAACACCGAAATGTCACAAAAAGGCTGGATGTATAATGAGATCCAGGTAAAACCAAATTAAACTTCACAGTTTTTTCATGTAGGATCCTAACTACTGGACCAATTCCTGATTTTCACAAAATGGGACCAAACTATTGATTGACCATTCGAACGAAGAAAGAATTTTTGAAATACGTTCATAAATTAGTTTCGATGCAACAACATTGAAAAAAAAAGCATTGATAACCTTTTGTGAAGTCGGCTAAAAAAAACTAAAAACTAGTGTCAATAATGATTTTATCTTCAATTAACTGCTCTATCACGAAATTGTATGAGTCAACCTCGGAGTAATTTTTAACCGATTTTTTTACTTATACTGAATCGCACCCTAAGTTAACTCAGGCAAATCATCAAATGTTTTTTTATAGATAAACTACCAGTACATTTATGAATACATTTTTTTTTATAGTATTGGCACTGCATTAGAAATCAGGAGCCTACTATTACATAAAAGATTGATAAAAATATACAAAAGGAAATTGTATTGACGATAAAAGACATCGGGAAAATACGGGAATGGAATAAGTGTCACCGAGAAAAACTATTCCGGAAAATAGGCGCCACACTCGAAAAAAAAAGTTAGCACAACTTCATGTGCTGCCGGCTTCAAAATAACGCATACGAATAAAAACGGACCTACTTACCTGAAACTTATGTAGCTGCACTTGAGAAACTGTGAAATAAACATATTTTGTTTTTTTTTTGTTAAAAATGCAGTCCGTTTCTCTCTACGCACGCAGAGTCTTGACAGTTTTACTATATGTAGGTACATTATTGCACTTTTCCTAAGACTACCACATCACTATTATACACTCGTAATGCGGTCTTTCACTTCTTCGCGGTTCTGAATCTCGTCCTAGTAACTTTAAGCATGTACCATTTTTTCCTTGAATAAATACTTTTATTTATTTATTTATTTATTTATTTATTTCTTTCTTTCACTGAATCGTACTTCGTGGTGATGTTCTCCGATCATTTCCGGGTTACTGTGTAGGGTATCAGGCGGACCCGCACTCAAGCGAGCTCGGTAAAGTAAAGGTAATATTTAGCGTGACGAAAACGGGGCGGGCGAGGTCAACGTGCAAACGACCTCGACTCCTCGCGCGCTCAATGGAAATAACCTACCCTGTGATGGAAATCGAGGGTGAGCCCGACTAAGCCCGGCGGCGTAATGCCATACTGTATACTACCACAGACTCAGGGGCCTTCAGGGGCTCTGTGCTTGCATGTAGTTTGCTCTATTTTTAGGGTTCCGTACCCGAAGGGTGCCAAACGGGACCCTATTACTGAGACTTCGCTGTCCGTCCGTCCGTCCGTCCGTCCGTCCGTCCGTCCGTCCGTCCGTCTGTCACCGGGTCCGCCTGCACGAACCGTAATAGCTAGAAAGCTGAAATTTTCACAGAATGTGTATATCTGTTGCCGCACCAACCACAAATACTGAAATACGAGAGATATTACAAATTGAAAGTGGTCTCGGTACAAGATACGTCTTCACAACACGCTTGAAAAGTTTATACCAAGGCCATTTTGTTTTGGTAGGTAAGCCTTCTTTTAATGAAACTAAATTTAAATGATATGGCAATGTCGTCCCCGGACTTCTACAAAGACTTTAAATATTAATTGATGAATTACGACGTCTCTATTTATTATGTAGAACTTTTAGAAAATAATTATAAAATTAATAGTTTTTAATTACTTTTGTTGTCATACAAATCTCAGAGCACAGAAATTAATTTTTTCCTTTTGGCCACTTCAAGTTTGGCTGCCAGTGATGTTTTAATTAAATACTCTTTGGTGCGTTGAAATGATGTTTTGCAGTCTGCATGACATTGACATAATGAGTGAGTGAACCTCATTGTACGGAAATTGTAGATGGGTGTCTCACGTTTTCCAGTAGGAGTAGGTTGTAGACAGTGCTGCTTACGGCGGCGTTTAGTAGGTACTAAAGGCCCTAAAAGCGCGGCAAGCTTTGAATCAATTCAAATGTTATTTTTCAACTAGCTACAAAGTTATTCTGACATAAGATGATAATTTGAACAAAACTTTTTGGGTATTTCATGAAAAATACAGTTACAGATCACACATATACAGGGTGGAACAAACGAATGGGCCCTGGAGGGAAAGTACCTTAAAATCTCAAGATATCCGTCCGTCCGTCTGTCTGTCACCAGGCCGTATCTCATGGACCGTGGTAGCTAGACAGTTGATATTTTCACAGATGACGTATTTCTGTTCCCGCTATAACAACAAATACTAAAAACAAAATAAATTTAATATAAAGGGGGCTCCCATACAATTAACGTGTTTTTTTGCGGTTTTTTTAACCGACTTCCCAAAGGAGGAGGTTTACAATTCGTCCGGATGTTTGTTTTTTTTTTATTTTTTTTTTATGTATGTGCCTCGATAGCGCCTAAACGGATGGACCGATTTGGAAAATTAGACCGATTAGACCTATAGTGATTTTTGTGTTTTTCATAATAACTCGTGCAAATGCACATGGTAAGCATAATATTGTGATGCGGAACTGCTGATGAAGACCACATATGGCCACCAGATCTGCTCAATACTAGGTACAAATACAATGCGTGGCTGACGGGCAGGCAACGCATAGCCTAAACCGATGGACCTAGAGCCATGAAACTTTGTACAGGGGTTCCTTAGTAGCGTGGGGTAGCACTGATATGGGATTTGACAAAATTAATTCCCCTGGGGGGGGGGGGATAAGGGGTTACAGTTTGTATTAAACTCAATCTAATCAAATAGGGTTTGTGGAAGTCGGTTTTTTCTAAAGTTTACTTTTTGTTCCAATTATATAGATAATGGTACGGAACCCTTCGTGCGCGAGTCTGACTCGCACTTGGCCGGTTTTATTTTATTTAACAAGTGGAGGTAACTAGTGTTGCCGAACTATCGATAGTTTTACTATCGATAGTAAAACGCCAAAATCATCTATACAATCGATAGGCCTATCGATAGTATCGATACTATCGATAGTATCGATAGTATCGATAGCTCTTTTTTAGCAATACTATTGATAAGCAACAATACTATCGATAGTATCGATAGTACGATCGTTCAGAAAAAATAAACTATCGATAGTATCGATACTATCGATAGTATTGCTCGCCAATATTGCATAAACTATCGATACTATCGATAGTATCGATACTATCGATAGTTTTGTACCATCGATAGTAACCTTTATTTCAATAGTATTGAATACAGTAAGCAGGCATAGTGAGGGGTTCTAATTTGGTATCCAAACAAAGTTTTTTATGCGTAACACGTGAAGTTTGTTTGTTTGTTGTGTGTTACTTAATCTTAAACTAGCGAGCGACAGTTATTGTGTGGTAGCAAAATGGGTAAGTTTTTGCAACCAATACTATTGAAATAAAGGTCACTATCGATCGTCCAAAACTATCGATAGTATCGATACTATCGATAGTATCGATAGTTTATGCAATATTTGCGAGCAATACTATCGATAGTATCGATACTATCGATAGTTTATTATTTTTCAACGATCGATACTATCGATACTATCGATAGTATTGTTGCTCATCAATAGTATTGCTAAAAAAGAGCTATCGATACTATCGATAGTATCGATACTATCGATAGACTATCGATACTATCGTTGTGACGTCAACAATCGATAGTCTATCGATAGGCTATCGATAGGGCACTATCGAGCGGCAACACTAGAGGTAACCGTCTTAATATCTCTATTGAATAAAGAGCAAAGTACATACCAGCACAGACGATGTCTGTAGTGATATACATTTTGCTTTAGAATATTGGAGCGAAATACGTACGATTACAGACAGCCCAAACACTTGTTAGTGTGCTGCGGTACATAATATGGCATCGATAGGTCTGAGCATGATGATGACATGCGACTCTTTTACTCCTCTATGATACACTCACTTACCTCTACTACCTTCCTGTGACCGCGATTCTAACAAGAAAGTACTAGTGGCTCTGTGAGCTGTAGACCTCGCGAGTATGTCGGTGGGAAAGCTGAACTGCTAAAACACATAAAAAAAATAACCCAAATAATTTTCTTTCAATAACACATACAAACTTATGAATGTACCTGGTTACGTTTATGCAGTATGAAAGTAGCCGCATCAATAACTTTGTAAACTACATTTCGCGATCTTTTATACAACCTATTGACTTTTTACTAAAATTATATAATCTGTTTCACTCTCATAGTCTTTACAAATCCAACGACACCTCATTTGTTAATATCCATCGAGCCGTTTGGGTTGTAGCGATTTTTTTACATTTTAAAACCCCATATCTCCGCCATTTTGAAAAAAATCAAAAAACTGGCTCGAGTAAAAAATTCTATTTATTTTTTCAACCTGCTCACAAAATTTCACGAGAATCGGTTCATAAATGCGACCTGTAGAGGAGAACAACCGGACATACAAAAGCATTTTTGCCCAAACCTGAAACGGAGACGCTTCGCTCGCTTCGCTCGCTCATCTGTTTCACTCTCATGGTCTTTACGAATCCAACGACACCTCATTTGTTAATATCCATCGAGCCGTTTGGGTTGTAGCGATTTTATCTCCGCCATTTTGAAAAAAATCAAAAAACTGGCTCGAGTAAAAAATTCTATTTATTTTTCCAACCTGCTCACAAAATTTCACGAGAATCGGTTCATAAATGCGACCTGTAGAGGAGAACAACCGGACATACGAAAGCATTTTTGCCCAAACCTGAAACGGAGACGCTTCGCTCGCTTCGCTCGCTCGGTCAATTAGTTTAGACAGATTTTGATTATGCAGATATATAGTTTATTTGTTTATTTGGGAACTGAGCCCACAGCACAATATAAAAAATGTACAGCACAATAAGTAATAGTGTGTTTGTTTGTACTAAATGTGACCAAATATTCATAATTTGTTTGTAAACGGGGGCTAAAAAATCTCACTAAAACACTTCCTGCTAGAATCACTTGATCGTCATCCTGGATTTGTATTTGTGTTTTGTATCACGTTTGGCGAAATGCTGGTTTAAGAAAACTACTGCACACACAAATATTGGCAGCTACGTAAACAATAACATAGACGCAGACGGTAAGTGTAGCAAAAGGTGTGCAGAGACTTTTTTTTCAGTATTTGATATTTTGTTGATGGAGGCATATAAGACTTTATGTCAAATAAACTTTTCTGTATTGTCAATATTCGGCTAAAGTAGGTCATTGTGGCTAAATGTAAATTGGGTTTAGGTTAGGTTGGAACTTTCAGAAAACAAAATCGGAGGGAGCAATGCGAATCAGAGCGAGCGTATGCAAATGAAAAACAAAATTTTATAAGTATAAAAATACCCCCTCTACCCTTAGATTCTGATTTCGGCCAAGTCAATAAAGTAAAAAATAGGCATTTTGCAGAAAAGTTTATATGACCAAAAGTGTTTTTTTAATGAGATGAATAGCCCCCCATTAAAATAACAAACATTAGACAAGATTAAAGTACATAATATTTTATTATTAGACATATTATTTAGGCAGCATAATAAGCTTGACTTCTTTTAAATAATAAAAAAAAAAACCTACATACGCATAAATGTGTTTTACTACCCTGCCAAATCCTTTGCTCTGCACTAGTACGTAGTTTGCTTTGGAAATGACGAGCATAATGTATACTAATACAGAGAATGTCTATGCTGGAATACATTTTGCTTTATAGTGCAACGAGCACAAAGTGGTCCAGCACAGAGTATGGATGGGTGTCTGTGGTAGGATACAGTCTGGCATTACGCAGCCCGGCGGGAGCGGGGCGCGCCGTACAGTGATTTTCCCTCAGAACAATAACATAAGCATAGAAGTAGCCTAAAAATAGCAGTTATCAGAAACGAGTCTATCTCAACATTCGTTTATGCCCTAACTGATGTGTAAGAGCGAGACAAATGTCAAGTCAGTTTAAACGTCCTCTAAACGCAATCGAATACGGCCTTATCTGCCTGTCTTGCTTCACGAAAGAATGACTTAGTGATGGGAATACGATAATAATGACGATAAAATATATCAATAGTATGTGCTAATAACTATCAAAATGATGATGAATGATGAGAAGCCCCGCAGAATGGTAATGTGCATATCAAATCCATGCGGAATAACTCTTTATGATATTTAAATATCCAACTACAAATACATAATGAATTTGCCTATGTTGACAGATATCAAGATTGCTCTAGATTGCATCTGACCAAAACAAAATCCAGCCCCCTTATACGCTAAGTCAGTGATGATCACTCAATAATGATCCGTAAAAATTAAGAAGCTATTGGTGTCCTTCAATTAATGTATAACCAAAGAATATCAAAATAAGTCGGCTTATCACTGAGTTAGCGAATAATGGGGCAGCTATGTAGGTATGTCAGGTACCTCAGTACTTTATTTATCATCAGCGTATTTAAAATTATGAAGATATTGCTGAAAAATTAACAAGGAAGTATCATTATTTGATGAAATCTTAGTAATGAAATCTTAGTAGTCAGAAAATATTGCCAAAACTCTTTATTTTCTGCCAAACTTTAAGTTGTGTTGAAAATGAAAGTATGATTAATTTCGTATACGTAAGGTTTAATTTATTTAATTCACATTCAGCTGCCTCTTCTCAATGTCTCGTTGTGCTTTCCGGAACATGTTGTCCACTACACTGATTGTAATTAATTTGTAATTTTAAGTACTTCAGTGTCCACAACAATCTTTCGTTCTGCTTTTTTCATAGGTTTTGAACTTTATCTCGAGGTTGGAGCCTGTAATCAAGATAAATACAAGATAATTTCTGATCTCATCTGATTTCAAAACCTTAGGCCCGTATTATTAGGTCGTCTCCGGTATGAGAAATATCTCAAAATGACAGCTTTGATTTATTTAAGGGCATCAACTACAAAAGCGTTTTTATAAACCAAATTCTTTCTTCTTTCTTAATTTAACGGCAATGGTAATGTATGAGTATAGTAGAAGTCGTATGTAATATGACCATGTATCTAAAGTCATTAAAGAATAAAATAAAGTAAAGAATTGACTGGAATAAATTTATCGATATTTACAAAAGATGTCATCTTGTTCCCATCACTATCGACAATACTTCGGAATAAAAACATTTCAGAAATTTGATAAAAGGCCGAGATAGATAACTCCAGCGTAGGAAACCATGGATGATTTATAAAGTTTATAGGTTTTACGCGTTTCCACAATAGGTCCAGGGAGATATCTATTACAAATCTGGGCTAAACTCACCGATTGAAATAATATGTATCCCGTATGGTTTTTCCTGTTACATACGCGGCACTTACAGCCACTTAAGCACAAGACTTTATTGATTATTGGGTGGAGATGGATGGACGATAATTTAGATAATTTGAATCTTTCTAAAAGCTCCCAAGTGACTTGACTTCTCTCTATAATGACACTCTCATTCTTGGCGATTTTAACACCTGTCTACTTAAAAATAACGCTCGCTCTGCCAAACTTGAATCTATTATCAATTCCTTTAACTTGAATATCCATCCTCTGGGCGCTAACCACTTCCATCCCTCTCTTCTCGATCTCATGATCATCTCCAACACAGCAAAGGTGGCTGCTCATGGCCAGCTTACCGCCCCCTTTTCCTATCACGAACTTATTTATCTTTCGTACAAAGCCAAATTTCTTGATATTCGTAGCTTCAAAGGTGTAAATCTCGTTTCCCTTAAATCCGATGACTCATCTATTGATTGGTCCCCCGTCTTCACTGGTGAGACCGTTGATGACAAAATCCTGAAGTTCAACTCTCTTGTCCTGGGACTGTCGACAAGCACGCTCCAATGAAAAAGGTCAGGGTGAAACATCTCCCTGCTCCGTGGTTGACCGACGCCATCAAGCGTTTAATGGCAAAAAGGAATCATGCGAAAGGGCGCTATAAGACGGATCCAATTAATCAATTAGCGACGTGTCTTAAGGATTTAAAGATATAGATCAATTTTCGGACTCTCCCCGAGAGTGTATTTATGTGGGCCTTAAAATTTAGTTGGTTATCTAAAATTATTCCAATATATTTGATGGAAAGTGTGAAGTTTATATGTGGACCCTTTCGTCGTCATGTAAATAAATATCATAGTACAATTAATGTAGGAATGGAAATTTCGGCCACTGCTAGTTCTTCTATTATTTATTACGAAACTTGGTATGTAAATATATAAAATTCAGATGACAAAACAATAATTTAGTACCATCGAGCTGATCTGATGACGGAACTCGGGTGGACGGTGGGAAGGATTTTTTAAGATAGTACCTATGGCTTATCTGAGCTCAACTGTATTTTTTTACGATTCTGATTGTAATAATATTAGTACCTAATTAAAAGTACTTAACATACTTACTTCTTAGGGTTCCGATCCTTAAAAGGAAAAAAATGAACTATAGGATATAGGATCACTTTGTTGTCCGTCCGTCCGTCTGTGTGTCAACAAGACTACGTATATCAAGAACGCGTGGACGTATCAAGCTGAAATTTATATCAATTGTTAGGGTCTGTGATCGCATATAGTTGTGAAAAAAATCAGGCTTCTATGTCTATGTTTATGCTGTAAAATTGTTGGATTTTCATAGAAATCGCAATCGACCCTAAACCTATAGGGTAATTCCCGTAGGCCTACAATCATAAAATTTGGCTCAAAGCAAGGTCTTATAGCACAAGTAAAGGAAAAAATCTGAATACTGCCAATTTCTGTCTTTCTGCAAAAATATTCAATTTGGTTTATATGGATGACATCATACTGTAAAATTTTATGTGGAAACCTGTTTACACCAGTTACAAGGTAACAATTTCCAAGTGTGATCGGAACCCTTGGATCGCGAGTCCTGCTTGCACTTGACCGTTTATTTTATTTTCACAACCCACCCAACCTACTAAAATCAGATTAGTTAACACTCTTCAAATTAACAATTATAAAACGTTCAATCAAAAAGATTATTTTTATACATACTGTATAGTGAAAATTGCGTCAGTGTCAGTACTTTGAACGCGCCAGGTTACAGTAACATACTAATACCTATGATGATGATTATGAAGTTATCGAAAAAGGTTTGGGGTTCAGTTCATTTTATTGACCATAAAACCATAGATTGCTTAGTCAATGTCTAGATTCAATGGGTGTTATTACAAAAAAATAAACTTCCGTTCAACGCCTGTTTAAAAACAAAATTGTATGGGATTTGACGTTTGTTTTGAGGTTAAACTGCGTTTACTATTTTTTGTAATAACACGGTAGATGTATAATATTTTTTGTATACTACCACCGCCCTTTCGGATGTTGTGGAGCAAAGAAGGACAAGAAACTCTCCCGTACCTCTTTTGGGGAGGAAAACGTTTCCGCTTTTTTAATGTGGCTTATGACCGTGGGTTGCCATAATAATTCTAACAATGTCACGAGTTGATAACTGCACAGTAGAAAATCACGTTGTATTTGGTTTTATATCAAGAGGTCTACAAACAATTCAATGTTTCATTTTCATTTCATTTCAATGTGATAATAGTGCATGCAATGGCATTTATGGCAACAATATCTTCAGTTAGGACGGGCCGAGGGTAAATCGGGTGCTGTTAGTGCCACACAATATGGGATTTCCTTACAACTAGGATTAATCTTAGTACCTATACGTAATCCATTAGACCGTGTCGCGTCTGGAAGTCTCAGATTGCAGAACGCCGGTATACCGCTTAATCAACCTGTCTGGGTCTGGAGAGGAAGAGATTTATTTATTTAGTCGTATGGCTTAATTATAAGTACAGTCGTTTCATATTATTTAATTACAAGTTTATGTCAAGGCTTTTAACCCATTGGGCTACGTCATTAGAAAGGGTGAACAGGTCTGCAGGGTCGCCATGGTATTTTCTGCGGGGGCAGTTCTTAATTTTATGGTTCATGTCTTGAGACTGAGCCCCGCAGTCGCAGGCCGCGGAACTCCTCCATCCGCATCGGCTCATGAACTCTCCGGTACGGCCATGTCCAGTTCGGAGTCTATTAAGTTGACACCAATGTTTTCTTGGGAGATCGAAACCCTTTGGCTTTTGTGTTGGGTCAATTTTCATCGGGAGATTTGGGGGAGTGTTAGCGGTCCACTCTTGCTTCCAAGCCTCCGAGACATTAAAGTTACTGGAAATCAGGTCTTTGGCAGCAAGATGTGGTGGGCGGCGAGACTTTAAGCGATGGACCGGAGGGCAGAAAAATTCCTCGAACATTGGCAGGTCTGGATTCCTGGCGATTTTCTGTGCTTCTCTCAGCAGGGACTGTTGTCTTCTCAGATGTGGGGGTGCGATGTGACTCAGAACAGGCAACCACTGTAGAGGGGTTGAGAGTAATGAGCCCGAGACACATCTCATCGCCCGGTTCAGTTCTACGTCTACGGAGTTCGTGTGGGCACTGTTGATCCAGACTGGAGCGCAATATTCCCCGGTAGAGTAGACAAGGCTTAGTCCCGTGGTGCGCAGTACATCTGCGTTAGCTCCCCATTGTGTAGATGTTAGTTTGTGGAGAATATTATTCCGCGTTTGAAGTTTCTTTCTCAGCTTGGAGAGGTGCGGCCCGAATGTCAGCGATCTATCCAGGGTAACTCCTAGATATTTAGGGGTAGGATTATACACAAGTTCCGAGCCCGAGAAGCTTATGTGTGGCTGGTAGTTTGCTTCTTTGTTGTGAAGGTGGAATGTGGACACTTCAGTTTTAGACGCATTTGGTACTAAGCGCCATTTTTTGAAATACTGGAGTAGGGCTTTCAGGTCGTTACCAAGGGTCTCCTCAGATTTTTCGAACGTCCTATGTTGACAAGTGATCGCAATGTCGTCCGCGTATACAAATTTACGAGCTTCTGTTGGTGGTAGGTCACTTGTGTATAGGTTAAACAGCAGCGGTGCCAAGACTGACCCTTGAGGCAGACCGTTATTCAGTTGTCTGATTCGGCTCTTTTTGTTACCCAAGTGGACAGCAAATTCCCTGTTGCAAATCAGGCTGTTTATGAGGTTATTCATCTTTTTACAGGGTAATGTTTTTACCAACTTTAGGTGCAGGCCCTGTCTCCAAACAGTGTCGTAGGCTGCAGAGAGATCTATGAAGACAGCAACTGTTTTCAACTGCTTTTGAAACCCAGCTTCTATATGGGTGGTGAGTGACAGAACTTGGTCAGTGCAGTTTCTTCCGCTTCTGAAGCCTGCCTGTTCCACGGGCACAACCTTGTCGATAAGTGGTGTGATTCGGGCAGATATAACCTTTTCCAGTAGTTTGTACAGTGAGCTAAGAAGGGCAATGGGTCTATAGCTAGCTGGATCGCCAGGTGTTTTTTCGGGTTTGAGAATTGCAACCACTTTGGACCTGTTGAATTTCGTGGGAAGTTTATTACGCTCTAGGATGTTAGAATAGAAAGCGGATAGCCAGCGTCTGCATTTTGGGCCGAGGTGTTTAAGGAATTCGTTGTATACTCCATCATAGCCGGCGGCCTTGTTGAGAGATAGGCCTTTTAAAGCGGATTTAATTTCTGTTGTCGAGAAGTTTTGTGATAAGAGGTCGTTTGTCTGGAGCTCTTCTCTGTGCATCTTAAGATTTCGTTTAATTTGCTTTGTTGCAAGTTTCTCTCCTTTAGCTCTCGAGATGTTTACTATTCTGCTTGCTATGGCATCTGGCAGTCTTTCAGGAACCGGCGCGGTTTTGGAGGCAGTTTTTCCTGTCAGTTTGTTGAGTACTCTCCATGCCTTTCTACTTGACCGCTTAAAGTCCATGTTTTCCACTGTGTCAATCCACTTAGACTTTCTGTTGCTATCAAGTGACTGGATGAGATCCACACCAATGTCGTGGTCACCTGTTTTCAGGTATTCCTGGTACAGATCTTCACTTTCGGGTGTCCAGCAGGGTATGTAGGTCTTTCTGTATCCTCTTGGTATGCACTTTTTAGCTGTCTTGAGGATTAGCTGTGCGAAGCGAGAATAGTTTTCAACTATAGGAGCAATCCATCTGATTGACGCGTCCATTTTAACCGAAAAGGACTCCCAGTTTGCTTTCTGGAAATTCCATCTAGGGAGAGGCATAGAATTTACAATTGGAATCTTCAAGCCTATTTCCATAAGGACTGGTCTGTGCTGGCTGTTAGGGAAGTCAGGTAGAATCTTGCGAGTGGAAGGTAGTGGTTGTCCTGACGGGTCTCTTGAGACGAAAGTGAGGTCAGGGTTATAGTCCTTTTTCCATCTAGCGGACCTAAAGCTGCCTCTATCCTTGGCGTTGAAAACAAGATGTAGGTTATTTCTTTCTGCCCATCGGACAAGGTGGACACCGTTATGGTCATCAGAGTTATATCTCCAGTTGGTATGATGACTATTGAAATCTCCTGCGTACAGAGATGGGTGGGAAAAGTAAGGAATGTCAGTTTCCCATTGTGATGCAGGGGGCTTGTAGATGTTAGTTATTGATAGGTCGTTTATCCTAATAGTCGATGACTGGAATTCCTGAGTTTTGTCCGGAGGAACAGAGACAACATCGTTAAGGTCAGATCGAGCATAGGTAGCGATGCCGTATTTAGGGTGATTAATGGAATTTATTATTGTGAATCCGGGAATCGTGCCCCTTTTCATAAGATCCTGTTCATCCTTGGTGTGTGTTTCTTGTAGTAAGAGAATGTCTACTCTGTGTTCTGTCAAAATCTTCTTCAGGACATCACATTTTGCGAGGCTTATCCCTTCCACGTTAAGCTGACAGACTTGTATGCATGGGCCAATGTCTCTGGTCAATTGGCTCTTAGAAGAACCTTTTACTGAAATAGACATTTTATTTGTTTGTGAAACGACTGGTTGTGTTGTGCCGTGAGGTCGTGTGGACATGTACGGCAGCCAAAAATTTGTTGTTCGTTTAGCACCACCCGGGGGACACGTACAGGGTTTCGGTGGGTAATCTCCTGCGGACGTGAACAACTTCATCCCCCAGAGGAAGAGATAACGTAACGTAACACTATAGGTGGATTAGACTTCGAGTTAACGCTACACTCGAGTTTAGATAGCTTTATTTGATAGCTCCATTTTACACTGGACGGCAAATAAACCGGGCCACCCGTTACCTTGGAATAGTTCGATTTTCTCATACAAATCCGCGAAAATTCCGAACGGAAAACTTCCGTATGTATGTGATCTATAGATTTGGATGAATTTACTGCGTTCGGGATAATTCCGTACCGGAATTCCGACTGTATGTGGCCAGCCTTACGGTTCGTGCTACAGAGCCCGATGACGGACAGCGGAGGCTTAGTAATAGGGTCCTGTTTGGCACATTTCGCGTACGAAACCCTAAAAAATAATGGTGTCCCCATACCATTAAGGTTTTTGTTTTTGTTTTTCTTGTACCATGGTGCGAAACCTGCGAATCCCTTCGTGTGGGAGTCCGACTCACACTTCTTTTTCTTTTACTTCAAAGTTCTTGCCAGCCGTTATTAAGTTACTTCTTTCCTAACTTGTGTTTTTGTATGCCTAACGGCTGGACGTCAGATCAAAACTTATATGTAACATCTAAACTTAACTACGTTCCACAATAAAGAATCAGAAATCTGAAATGTGAAATCCGTACCACGGCGCGGCGCTAAGAACTAGGTACTAAATAGAGTTAAATAGGCGCTACCTACATTTTGAGCGTGTTGGGGCAATGATGAGTTTCGTTTAGTCTAAATAGTCGCGCAGTCGAGAGTTGCGCATCCCATTTTTGAGTTTTCGCGCGTAAATGTCGAAAATTTGTTTTTATTATTATCTAGGTTTTGATCCAGGCTACTGCTGAGGTTGGTTTCTTCGTGATTATTTTATTTCTAATAACTTTTTGGCTAAGCAGCTAATCTACTAAAGTTTCGAGATCCGTTAGCCCGATGATCGTATCCATTCCCAATTATTGTTATAACGAAAATTAATGAAATAGACACGCCCTATAAGCATCTACCTAGAACCACTAAATACTAATATTACATTAACAACATTACATAACATTTCCCATGCGCAGTGGCAGAGGCACAAATAGGCTTGTGGCCTGTCAAGTCAAAATAGATAAGTACTTTTTATGAAATGTCAAAACGGAACTTTTGTTCCTGAGTTCTATGAAATAACAACAGAATGACGTCATGTAAAAATGCCATAAAATGCTGTCTTTTTTGCACAAAATTGACTTTATAAAATATAACTGCTGGAAATATACAATTCTGAGAATGTCAAGCCATTTTGTACATGATGATTCAACTTAAGACTTGTTCCTAGATTTATTGAATTACCTTGGCCACAAGCCTATTGTGCACGTATAAAATCTGTTTGTTTTGTGCTGTTTCGCTTGATTATTGTTTTTACATGGTTACACGAAGTAACTTGCAAGGAGTTGTTGAAAAGTCGCTGAATAGGTAGGTAGTTGATGCGTGAAAAGTTTTAGAAGATTTTTACTTACATTTTTCTGTAGTATCGTTTAGATATTCTTACAAAACAAAAAAATACATAGCGTCACGCCTTTTCCCTTACGGGGTGGCAGAGGCACAATACATAGCGTCACGCCTTTTCCCTTACGGGGTGGCAGAGGCACAAGGCACAATAAGCCCCCTTTCAGAAGTTATTCAACAACCTAGCGGCTAGCCCATCGCCGCAGCTATGGACTAATGAAAGTTTCTTCACGATGTTTTCTATCACCGTTAGAAAATCCGCATAATTTATGATATTTTTTTATCTCATTAGTAGGTAGGTACATGCTCAGCACCGGGATTCAAACCTGAGTCTCCTGCGTGAGAAGCAAGCGAGATAGATATCCCACGACTTAGACAACGGAGCTCTTAGGTATTCTTGTAGGTATAGAATTTGACTTATCGATTCAACCTGAGGATGCATCTGTTATATTTACTTACTCCAAATATCATCATCATTAACTTCATCAATCAGGCCATGTTCGCCCCTGTTGGGTATAGATAGGCCTCTTCCTCACCACGCCTCTACTCCTGACTCCGTTGAGCCTCCCGCATCCACCGCATTCGTCAGGCCACTGGTCTTCGTGTTGTTCTGAATAGCCACTTTAGAACCGGTTTTGGTACACCTAGCCCCTGATTCTACAAATCGCATGCCATTTGTTAACCCACATCTCAAATTAACAGAATGAAAACCAGCAAGAACAATTTTTTTGGTCATTTTGATTTGGTCTACCTAAAGGCTGTTGGATCAACGTTCAAACTTTCCACTTAAACGAAGAAGGTTTCATCTCAAGGTTTGCTTAAAAATTTTCCAAGTTTGAAGTTATCCATCTCCAAGATAAGTATACCACCAATATCAATATGTACAGAGTAATTTTAAGAGCTAAGGTCAGACGGACCGCTTTGCTGATAAGTGATAATGATAACACAGTTTATCTCCGCTTATCTCTACAAACAGTGCTATGGTATAAGATATATCAACAAGATATTTTACCTACTTGGCCGTATCAATTAAGTGAGTAGATATTAATAGAACAGTTGCCCCTGATGTGATTTGCATATAAAATCGGTTTAATTATTTTTGTACAATGTGGACTATACGTCTGGTAGTCGATTGGCTGACTAAAGACAAAATCAAAAAGTTGTGGCGATAGCCTACCCTCCTGTCAGTCAAAATGGGCTAGTGACAGAAGGCTAGGTTCTAGTTAACCTTGTGCAGGTCTGCACCTCTGCCACCTCGTGTCGGAAATAGCGGCACGCTATGATTCTGTTTACCATGTAAAATAATACTTTTCCTGTCTCTCTCACTAAACTCAATATACCAATGACTATGTCAATATCTATTAACAATGTTATGTTAATAATATTATGAACATCACACGTCAAAGTCAAAGGTGTATCAATAGCCTGATTCTGTATCTATTGACATTATCCTGTTTTCTATCAAATTACTTTACTAAACATCTCTTTCAAATTGATCGTAAGTAAAGTATTCTGGATCCTGAATGGTACCGAATCAATTTGTGGGAGTTTGTTAGCCCTTCGTATCACACCGTGGTCCAATTTAGAGTAGAGCCAAAAACTACGCGCCCTCGCTCAAAGTCAAAAGGTATGGCGCTGGCTACGTGTTAAATGATAAATCAGTCATCTGAAAAGGTCAAGCCCGAATAAAAAAGTAAGGATGTAACAGAGCGATTAGTCATATTTTTAGGGTTTAAGCTATCCCTTTTTAGAGACATGCTCGCCTTTACGTATAAGTATTCTTGTCAATAGCTTTAACTATTATTTATCCTCCTTCCTTTGCCTATCCTATTGCCGCGTATATGGAGTAATCGACGTTTTCTCACGATACATTCCTAGTGATACATTTTAGAGAAAATGATAGTTACAAAATAGGATCGTTTCAATATATAAGTTTTTATCTCTACCTACGTAGGTACGTAAGCATGTTCTAATCGTTTTTAGGGTTCCGCCGAAGGGTGCCAAACGGGACCCTATTACTGAGACTTCGCTGTCCGTCTGTCTGTCTGTCACCAGGCTGTATCTCATGAACCGTGGTAGCTTCACAGATGATGTATTTCAGTTGCCGCTATAACAACAAATATGAAAAAAAAAAAAAAATAAGGGGGGCTCCCATACAACTAACGTGTTTTTTTGCGGTTTTTTATAGATAATGGTACGGAACCCTTCGTGCACGGGTCCGACTCGCACTTGGCCGGTTATTTACTTGTTTGGTTCCACAACTAGCGGTCAGTTGTGAGTTTTATTAAATTTTCCTTCTCTGTAAGACTCGTCAATTTACCCTATTAGGTCTACTTGTAAGATGTCATAGAATATTTGGCTTACTCTGTCATGCAGGTCGTACTCATGCTCTTTGTAGTATTCGGTGAGGCCGTAGATAACAATCTTCTTAGAGCTATTGGCCTTCGCAGGCGATGTTGTGTAACTGGGACGGTAGAAATTTTGTATTGTAGTGTATTTATTTCTTGTCTAAGATTTTCGCTTTTCTTCTTTTTTATGTTTTCATTTATTTTTCCTATATCTACTTTTCTTATCGAGTTTTCTTTCGCGAGGAATGCATTTTCTTTCTTTAGATCTTCTTTTACTTTTGTTATAGCTTCATTTATTTCTAGTTGAATTGTTCTTTGTTGGTTTCATAATGACTTTATTGTTTTCTTTCAATTGTGCATTAATCATCTCTTTTAAATTATGTAGCGTTAATTCAGTTTTCATGTCTTTAATCAGGGTATCTTCAGTTTGTAATGTGTCTCTTAGTTTACTCAAGTCTTCCACACGTAAGATTTCTCAAATTCAGTGGGCATGTTTCTCTTAGATCGAAAAGTGATATTATTATCATCCTTATTTTCGTTATTATGAGCGTCGTTTTGGATGTCGCCTGAGATGGAGCTGATTCGTCCTGTTCGCTGATAGCTGACATTGCATGGCCAGCTGTCATCGCGCGAGCCAGGGGACTAGCCGGGGTCATGTCGTCGTTTCTAGTACGTTGTGTAATTCGACTAGGTACAGTTTGGGCAGATCCAATTTCGCTCAAAATCTTGTTTCTTTTCAATAAAATAGTTTTTGTTCATATTCAAACACCCAAAATGGAAAGGTTCCTTGCATTTAGTACAATCAAGTAGTTCTTGTATGTGGACGTGTTTAGCGCATGCTCCACAATTTCTCATTGTTATGCGTAGGACTTAGCGTATTTTATCAAATTGGAGTGTTTCCACTTTATATCTAAGTATGTCAAGATATTCGTAACGGCATCTATTAGCGAGTAGCTTATGCAATCTTGTTGATATGTCGATGGTTCTTAACTAAATATTTTATTTCAGTAAATCTACTCATTCATAGATGGCACTGTTTGTGTCGTGTAAGAATCCGGCTTCTGTAGATGGTTGGATTTTACTTTTTTGAGGTAATGAGTAAATAAATGTTTCCCAACTTATCCGATATTGGTTTTACCTTGTGGGTTTGTCGCAAAATTTGTTATTTGTTCTCGAAACTGTTAAAAAGCCACTTGTTCCAACGGTTTGCAGGCAACATTCGGTTTTATGTGCACAAAAATATTTGGCCGGTTTATCACTTTTTTCTTGTTATTTGTGAATGGACAAATTACATTCCTTTAACTTTTCTATGTTTAAATATTTCTAATTTATCTATATGTGGTATTCCTTTTTTAGCGGGTTATTTTTTTAGGGTTCCATACCCGAAGGGTGCCAAACGGGACCCTATTACTGAGACTTCGCTGTCTGTCCGTCCGTCCGTCCGTTCGTTCGTCCGTCCGTCCGTCCGTCTGTCTGTCACCAGGCTGTATCTCATGAACCGTGGTAGCTAGACAGTTCAAATTTTCACAGATGATGCATTTCTGTTGCCGCTATAGCAACAAATACTAAAAATTAAAAGAAATTTAATATTAAGGGGGGCTCCCATACAACAAACGTGATTTTGCTCATTTTTGCTCGATATTGATAATGGTAGCAGGTAGACGCTTAATAATGTTCACAATATATTGAGTATATTATTTAACAAAAAAATAAATAATTAAATTAAAATTAAATTAATATTTAGGGGGCTCCCATACATTTTTTTTTTTGCGGTTTTTTATATATAAATACGGTACGGAACCCTTCGTGCGCGAGTCTGACTCGCACTTGGCCGGTTATTATTTTTCTATGTTAGAAAACACTTGCTCTGAATATTTACAACCATAAGAATGGCGTTTTATTATATTTAGCACTAAATTCTTAAAAAAATTTATTAAATTGTACATTTATAAAACTGAGCGATTGTTGTTGTTTGCCGCCTACCTTCCCTCACGTAACGTCTATCAAGCTGTTTAGCTGGTCGTTTATGTTTATACTATCATTACATATAAATATTCCTCGTATTCCTGCCTCGCGTCTGGTCCTCGCCTCACACACCAATTAGGGATTTTTGCTAAAACGCATATTACCAAAATATGCCCCAAAATTATTTTGTCCCGCTAGCTTGTACTGGATTAAACACTGTGCGCAGGGGGGGGGGGGGACATTGCGTCGCCCGTCGCCATGTGTCACCGCCACACTCTGGTCCGGAAATTGAAAGTAGTGGACTTAGGGAGTTGACGACAGAGGAGAGGGTTTTCATTTTTATGACGGAATATTTGTAAATGTTTGTATTTTAATATATGTCAACTTACGAGTAAATACTTTTCTCTTTGTTTTTGAACAACTTTCATTGCGGTAAGTATCTTTTGTAGTTCCGAAGAAATTGCCACAAAAAAAAACATTCTACCACTAGCCAGATCGACCAGACCTAGATCAGCCGTCAGCATTCAATCTAAAAAGCCTTTCGTACCAGAAATCCTATCCGAAATCCGAAGAATATTCAAAACAACCTCTGAAAAGCGAAGGATTGTTTCTGACATCTGTCTAACAGTTAAGCCCGGAATACTGTTAGGTCGGAGCGTCGGAGTCGGAGTGAGAGTCATTCGATTTCATAGTGCTGCGCAGTGAATCTGAGTCATTCAATTACTAATGGCCCCATTGACAGTAAGCCTCACGAACAGGGGGGACTGTGAACCAATTTATAGGTAAGTATTTTAATGGTCGTCTGACGATCGAGTTACCATAGAATGAAAAGAAACGTATTTCTTTGTACGCGAAAAAAATAACGTTACAATACCCCGCTTGCTACCGAAGGACTTTCGCCACTAAGGGTTATATTATATGCTAAATACATATGTACCCGGTTACGTACTGGAGTACGAAAGTAGTCGCACCATTTTGCGATTTTAAATATCCAGGAAAGAGGTTTTGCTGCTGTCATAAGAGTCCGGCGGCTTTGGCCCTTAATACTGACTGAGCCGGCACTTCCTTAATACTGACTGAGCCGGCACTTCCTTAATACTGACTGAGCCGGCACTTCCTTAATACTGACTGAGCCGGCACTTCCTTAATACTGACTGAGCCGGCACTTCCTTAATACTGACTGAGCCGGCACTTCCTTAATACTGACTGAGCCGGCACTTCCTTAACACTGAGTGAGCCGGCACTTCCTTAATACTGACTGAGCCGGCACTTCCTTAATACTGACTGAGCCGGCACTTCCTTAATACTGACTGAGCCGGCACTTCCTTAATACTGACTGAGCGGCACTTCCTTAATACTGACTGAGCCGGCACTTCCTTAATACTGACTGAGCCGGCACTTCCTTAATACTGACTGAGCCAGCACTTCCTTAATACTGACTGAGCGGCACTTCCTTAATACTGACTGAGCCGGCACTTCCTTAATACTGACTAAGCCGGCACTTCCTTAATACTGACTGAGCCGGCACTTCCTTAATACTGACTGAGCCGGCACTTCCTTAATACTGACTGAGCCGGCACTTCCTTAATACTGACTGAGCCGGCACTTCCTTAATACTGACTGAGCCGGCACTTCCTTAATACTGACTGAGCCGGCACTTTCACTTTTGGCAATTTGAACTGGCCGTCTTTGAATTTAAAGTTAGACAAGCTTTCTCTTCAAATCATTAGTCATACCATCACTGTGTAACCCCCCACCCCTTTAATAAAAAAATGTGAGATATAAAGTTAATTCACCTAACCTAACGAAATCTTGGATTATTATTTTTTGCGATAAATTAACTTATCAACTAAATTTCTATTGGAATATTTATCCAATTCCAATACCATGGATATGGGAAGTCCTATTACAATGAAATGGCCAAAGATGTAATGATCGTCTATGAGTAGGACCTAATACGTCGTGATAGTAATAGCCTAGAGTTATTTTTAGAGTGGTTTTGGTTATACAGTATAGTCAGGAGGATCTATCATAGTCAGTGTTGGCTATAAGTGATTAAAGAATGTTAATAAGAGTAAAGTTCGTGCTTATTAGAATATGATTGTCGATGCAGATCGTTTCGAAAATATAGTAAAATAACAGACATTTCGATTGCAAGGTTATAAACGGAATTTGTGCTAGGACACACGACCAGAAGGGCCGTGGCCCTAAGATACGGGGCCCTAACCCGCCCGAACCCTAATAGAGTCAACCATGTTCTACAGACTCAAATCCATACTAGAAAACATAGAGTAAACTATGTGTTCAGTATGTTACGCGTTTAGCGTAGTATTTGCCGGTTTTGCGTCATACTCCCTCCAGCATAATTCCGCATACAAACTACGTCTACTACTGTCTATCTATCCACGTGAAATGATCACCCTGCCTATCAACACATAAACCCCTTCAGTCAAGAGATTGTCATTCTCCTGGCCGAAAAGGAAAACAAAATGACATTAAAATTAGGGGAAATCAAGTTCTCATCCCCTTGCAAAAGACGTCTTGGTACCCACTGTCAAAGTCAAAGGACTCTTCTGTCCTCAAGCGAATGGGTGTGTAGACCAATTAGGATAAAGAGAAGAATTTATATGTTTTGATATTGTGATTTGTGATTGTTTAAATTCTCTCTGATCCATCAGTCCAATATGTTTGTTGACAAGTTACGGGCTGTTTTATGTAATTGATGTAGTTTGTCTGAATCTAATCAAAATATCCTCGATTGGGTTTCCCTGGCTATCATCAAAATACAATCGTTAGCTGATAGCTTGCGGGATATTTTTCTCGCTAGAGACAACCTAATTCCATTCAAGATACCCTCAGATGAGTTTCCCTAGCCTATCAACCACATTTAAGATGTATGTAATAGGTTACAGGATATTTTTCTTGAAGAAACAGGTGAATCCACTCGAGATACTCCGAAGAGTTTCCCTGGCTGTCAACACTATTTGTACATTACGGGATATTTTTCTTGATAGAGACAGACAGAACAACTCGAGTGTGACGAGTGTGCACTCAGCTCGGCGCTATACCTGTGCGGGTAAGCTTGTGGCGTATGGTGTCGTGGTGGGTGCGTGGCTGGGTGGGTAGTGCATTGTTAACAGATCAACTGAATTAGTATTTAGCGATCGATAAACATCTTGCTGCTGTTTCTTTTCATTGCCAGTAGATCAACGAAAGTACTTTACTACGGGTGGTGATGTACCTGCGGTTGCTTACCCAGAATGTGTAATAGAAGTGTGTTGTTAAATAGAATAAGTCAACTAGGTAAACTGCCCTGAAACATGGGTAGACCAATATCAGCATATGTATCTCCTCCTTTTTTTGTGTTCAAATGTGTGTGATGTGTATTAAACTTTAAAATTAACTAGTACTGGAAAAAGAAACTGATGTTTAACCAATGTACTACTGAAATATTTTCGATTATTTACCTTATAATATGTACATGTTAAGAGTAACACAGTTGGTACAGTACAATTTATAATTTACCTATTATTAAACTTAGTTCCGGATTGCGCTCAGCCGTGGTGCGGCGGCGGGGCATGGTGCGGTGGGCAGGGGCGAAGCTGCTATTGCTAGCCGCATAGCTCTGTCCCTGTCCACCGTCCCATGTATTTCACGTCGCGCGCGCGGATGTGGGCAGTCCGGGGGTATAAGGAAAAAAAAAAAAACTTTCGCACTCTTTCGTTCTCCACTACCGCATAAATTAAAAAGATTATATTAGGATATCCTGTAATTGGCATTAATACTAAGTAAAATATTAACTCTGCGATAGATTAAGTAAATATATGCTGTTGGATACAAATAAACAAATACAAATACAAATACAAATACAAAAACAGTAAATTAGTTACGATTTGTTTACTGAAATCTATAGTAAAAAAACCCGGTACTTGACCACCAATAATATTTACGAGACGTGTGAAATTTCTTTAGATCATAAACTATCGAAACCAAATTGCACTTCCTATTTTAAATGAACCTAAAATATACTATTTGTTATGTTAATTTGAAGGGTAAATAAATGCCCTTACAGATGAGTTTTGATTAAACGAGCTATGGTGAATAGTCCACTCTAGAACAACCATTCGAATGCGTAACTCAGACAAGTGTCAAAATTCCATAAGATAAGGCGCTGCTAAACCATTTTGATACTATTTAAAACAGGGCTCCACGACTTTAGGAATAATATTCATAATTCACTAATTGCATTATTGAAACACATATATTTATACCTAATATAAATAGAAGGAACTAACCTAACGAAGCAAAGGTTAGTTCCGTCACAACTGTTAGAAAATATGAAAAAATCATCAACAAATATAGCGATAACAGTCTGTTTCATTTACATTTCTTAATAAAAGTACAGGATGTATAGGCACGGTTCTGATCGAGATTTTACATCGCCCATTTCCATATTTCTTAAACAATTATTTATTCTTTCATTCCACGCTCGCTGTCGCAGACTGTTTTAAGCCATGATATTATTTTTTTAATTAAGTAAACAGTTAGCATAGTGAAAACACTTCACCTACTGTCTTTTGACGACGTAACATTGTCGGACATTCTAATGATAGAACTGAACAGTTGCTTAATCTTTTTCAGTCAAAAATTTTTTTTCAAAGTCAGTCAGTTCAGTCAAAGTTTCTTTTATCCAATTGCAAAATTCAAGTCGTCTAATATCATCTCCTGCGTGTAAGGCCTGCACCCAATGTCCATTCTTGTAGCACTTGTATTTGTGTTTCTTTAGGGTTCTTTGAATAGTCCGACGTGAAATTTCAGGAATATCACGACTTGCATTACGGGTGGAGGCATCTGGTGTTGCTTCAAAATAGGTTAAAATGTTAATTTCCATGTTTTCATCACATTTTCTTGGTGTTACTTTTTTTGGCTTTTTAAAACTTCCATGGGTCTTTAAATTGTGAACAATTTTGATGAATATCTTACGAGTAGGTAAAATACGTGTCGGATATTTGATATGGTACCAATGTAGTGCACGGGAGCAATTTCTGTCGTTTTTAAAGTAAGCTTCCAATAAATCAAAGTGCTCAGTGTTTGTAATAGTTATTTATCCAACAAGTGAGGAAAGTTCGTTTTTCCTATGAGTTTTGATTTTGAGTCTTGAGCGAACGAAGGATTGAAAAATAGAATCACGAGCGCAGCGAGTGATTATAAAATTCAATCCTGAGTAAGCGAAAGACTCAACAAAACGAATAGCAAATGAACTTGCTCACATGTTGCATACAAAACTTTTCACCACTCCCAGCAAGAAAGTATTCAGTCACCATAGGTAAATAAATTAAATAGTCACAAAGCAAATCAAAATAATTCTTTATTATAAAATAAAAAGAGCTGTTATTCATGAAAATAATATAAAAATGAAATGTAAAATTACTGCAATTTTTCAAGTTAAAAGTACTAATGTACTTCTTTCACAGGCTTCTTTCTTTGAGTGTGTTCTAAAATTATAATCCTAAATTTTAAATGTAATTTTTACAATATTTTATTTAACGTTTTTAATGTTTCTGAACTTACAATAATTTGATAAATTTTATAAAAAAACATTAATCTTAACTTATAAGTATTTCTATTCTAAGTATAAAATTATTTATTTTTTAAAATATCTTTAAAACTTAACATAAAAATCAGGCAAGGTTAGTTTCTGAACGGGATCATTACTTTCCTCACTGTTCAAACAGTGAGGAAAAACTAACTTTCCTCACTGTTTTCGTAGAGGAAAGACACTTCTTTCGTGCGGGAGTGGTGGAAAATGCATTTTCCCAACCACACAGCGAAAGACACAAAAATACCAAAGCATTGATTTTCAGTTCCCGCCAAAACATTTGACACTCGAGTTTTCTTTTTTTTCTTTCTTTTTATTGCTATTCGACCAGTCACACCGAGACGTTCCATTTTCAAATGAGGTTTAACACGTCTCTCTATCTACAATATCTACATACTTACTTTAAGTGGGCTTTTCAATTGATTGTTAGTGTTTGATT
Source organism: Argyresthia albistria (assembly GCA_963457715.1). NCBI lineage: Eukaryota > Metazoa > Arthropoda > Insecta > Lepidoptera > Argyresthiidae > Argyresthia > Argyresthia albistria. Next base: position 10,653,808 of record OY735260.1, read on the forward strand.
ACTGTAGATAACAAAACTTCCTTAAAGATTTAATGCAATGCTAATGCCACATGATAAGGTGTATGTAACAAGTAGAGAGGTACATACAAACAGCCATAGAGACAATTTTACATGCCTGAACTTGTTGAATATTGTAACGGCGGTGGTCACTTCGAACACCTACTATGATAAAATAAAGTATGTCAAAAACAATGCATTTTATTCATTTTAGACATCATGTTTCTTAGAGACATTTACAGCTTAAGACCTACACAATCGATATTTAAATAGAAAAAAAAGTAAAAGTAAATGTAGCACATTAATGTCCCCACCGAGGGGCACAGGCCTTTACCCGGATCCGAGTAAGATTAATAGAAAAAGTGTAAGTTTATTTTTTCAAAACAACCGGGTTCGATTCCCGAGCTGGGTACAGTTTTTTTTTTCAAATGTATGAATGCAGTTTTTCTTTTTATCATAATCGGTGACATGGTTCCTAAGAGCAAATCTTCGTATGTCTTATAGTTTCAGACATTCCCATACTGACCGATTTGAATGAGCCACCCTGAATAATCCAATGAACTAAACAGGTTCACTGAAATCCCCGACTCCCGGGGTCGGAGTATACTCAGCGGAACGGGAACGGTCAGAGTATAGGTATACTCCATGGACTATACACACACACACATATAGCATCATGCCTTTTTCCCATACGAAGTGGCAGAGACCCTAAAGTGCCCACTTTCAGCCAGTGATTCAATACTCCATTTTGCGTGACAGGGGATATATATATCCCCTGTCTCGCAAAATGGAGTATTTTGAAAGATATCCTACCGTTTCATAATAATTATGAAACGATAAATGTTATTTTTCAAGTTTTTTACTTTTATTCCTTTATAAGGGTATGTATGTATAAATGCGATAATTTGTCATATTTAGTTAGTAAATAAACAATAAAAAAGCGATATATCAAAAAAGTTTAAACTGCAGAGACGTATAAAGACATAATATGTGTAGCGTATACGTATAGAGACATAATATATGTAGCGTGCACTGTTTTGTATAACCTGTTCCTCCAGGAGCAACGGAAGCGGACCCCTCGCCTAGCATCCCGCATTTCCGGTCCCGCTCGATTCGCGTCTGATTCCCCGGGTTTTCGCTATAGCACGATTCCAGCGCGTCGGAGATCTTGTTATCTAAACTGACGGTGTTTGTATCTCGGGCTGCTCGAGACCGGACACTGGGGCTCTAAAGGTGGGAACTGACATGCAGTCCTGTTGTCCTCCTAATTGCTCACCTCGATGTTGAGGTGAGATCAACAGTCTGTTACATTTGATCGCTCTTCCAGAAACCGGGCATTTTACATTTCAATTAGTACAGTAACGACTTAACTCGCCGATGATGGATGACGCAACTAGTCAACTAGTCACTGTACTGTACTCGCAAGAACGTAAGTTAACGCTCATTACATTACGAACTTGCAATGCGATGCAGTCTAGAAAAGGATTATTTTAAAGAGATCATTTTAGCGTTATCAAACATTTTAGCTGGTAGCACTTTGGTTCTGAAATCGAATCGACACATTTACTTACACTTTTTACTACCTATCAGTGCCTACCTTGCCAATGCCTACCTAGTAAGTAAATGTGCCCATTTAATGTCCCCACCGAGGGGCACAGGCCTTTACCCGGATCCGAGTAAGATTGAGCCACACTTCACGACGCTCCCTCAGTGCGGATTTGTGGAGGGGTTTTACGACTACTACGTAACCCTTACCAAGGGGTAGTGATAATAGCCGGGTCCAACCTACAGCTTAACGTGCATTCCGAAATACGGAGCTTCCGATTATGTACCGACAAATTAATACATGGTGAGTCAGCACCGAGATTCAAACCTGCATCTCCTGCGTGAGAAACAAAGTGAAACCCACAACGCCTAATCAAATACATACCTACGACGTAATAAAGCTCCACAGTACGGGGCCTTTGTTTTAACTAGTAGCGCGTTTTGAAACAGCCTGAAATAAAACTTCTCTACCTTCGTAATTTATTGATGGATTTGAGTTATTGAATACGTATTAAAACTTCGACCTTAAAATTCCGACCCTTAGCCTTCTTCATTCAAGCAAAACTTATAATTAGATAAGTAATTAATAATTTAGTAAATTACACAAAATCAGGTAAAAAGTAAAAGAAAGTATTATTTAGTGTATACCAGGGCCGTCAAGCTCCATACAAAACTAATCCCATAGGAATTTCTAGGGGTTCTAATAAAGATTTTACAGGAGATGGCATTGTATAGAATAAATATTAAATAATAATAAATTGGATGCACACCTCTGGAGCCTTCACAATTCAGCGGAATCGAAAACGAGAAAGAGATCTACGAGGAAAACGTCCCTCGTTCGAAAAGCGATAGTTAAGTGTCTGGAGTAAAGATTAAGGAGGCTGCGGCAATTTGGAATCGTTGAGTCTTCTGTCACAATAATTGCGCCTTGTCAGCCAGCCAGAGCGGTGCCGCATGCCGTCTTGAACTCAATTAACGCCTTAACAATGGCCCGCGCCATACATCACCCGCCATTTGCCTACAAAATTGTTTCGCAACAATTTTAAGACGCCACCTTAGCGAGACGAGCGCTTAAACTGAGTCCTATCTGGCAATAAATTTCGTAATTAAGTCCCCAGTAGAACTGCTTGATAAATGAGTTTGTTTTATACGAGCCACCTGTTTAGGCCGTTCCAGGGTCGTTTTTGACGCGAAATATTGACACGAGTTTAATAATAAAAGTTTGCTAATCCGTCGGAGGCTGCCCGGGCTGGATTCGCTTAATTGTTCTGTTTGCACTCGCGGAGGAGATCGCTTCATTCTTTGCCCCTTTCAACCCTAATTTGTTTGCGTAAATACTGTCGAAATAATTCTTGTCCCTGAAATCTTATCGAGCAATCTTTTTGGGGAAACGTGATTATCAAACCCGCTGCGGGTCGAATTGGAGTGGGTCCGTGCAATCGGGCAATCGTTTAACGTGTCTATACGGGTTATGTTGTCTATCTGTATGTTTGTGTGAGTTCGCTCCGGGAGCCACTCAAATTATATTACACGGGCCACAATAGAACTCTGCTGTCTGCATGTTTGCGAAGGGTCGGATAAACCCTTTGATCGTAGCGTGTACAATGTACTCAGGCAAGTATAATCTTAATACCCTATTTATGTAAATTGAACGCACAAACGGCATGCTAGTGCTTTCAGAGATAGCCATCTTTAGCAGAAGTGCACATGATGATGCTAAATGAACGCGACGCCGCTTGAGCGTTAAACTGCGTTAAAAGGTGTCTCTGTAATTTTAATTCTATAAGTACCTAAAACAGCCGATTTTTTAAGTATTCTTTTTACCAGTTAACGTGAATGTTGTGATCGCCAATTCGTTCATATAATTATCCCGAAATCATTATCAGGGAAGCAATAAACAGTGTTTGAATCTGATGAATACAATGATCACTCGTTAAGTGCGTGCATCAGCTGCTCGCGCGTTGCCGAGCGACTCTCATAGTTGCGCGAGGCGCCACAAGTATCATCTTCGCGCGCAGCACCGTTCTAACAGTCGTCGCCAGCGGCAGCAGCGGTGAGTCATCCCGCGCGCTAATCACCACCCGGTCATCGTGGAGAGATTAGACAAATACGAGAAGCTATATCGTAGCACTTGTGGCGCGTACCGTACGCGTTGAAATACTGTCAATGAATTGCCCTGTGTGCCGTAAACCAATAGCGCTTAGTGATTTGCTAAAATGCGGAGCGTGCAAGAAACAGTTTCACTACCAATGCCTAAATATTACTTGTGCTAAATATTTGGCACTAGCTGACCCGGCAGACTTCGTACTGCCAAATATAGTCTGTCAAAATGATTTGTAATGTGTAATTTTTTTGTTCCTACATATTTTATAGTCCGGGCAAAAAATTCTCCTGAACAGAACCGTCACCCTGGTGATAGGGCGTTGTGAATAAGAAATATAATTAAATTAAACATACATAGTCTGGTCATAAGTTTTGTCACATATGGAAAGTTAAATAAATGACACAATGAGTTACGCACTACAACCATTTATATATCAAATGAAAGGGTACAAAATACAGATTTAAACCACACTAAAATTATTCAAAATTTCCTCCTCTGGCTTCGATACAAGCCTTCAATCTGCTAGGCCAGTCATCAATCGAAGTACGCACGACATTCATGTCAATATCGGCGACTGCTTTAATCAGAGATGCTTTAAGTGACTCCAAATTGCGATGGGGTTTAGCGCAGACCTTCTCCTCTAAGTGCTGCCATATTTTATAATCCAAAGGATTCAAGTCTGGACTGGAGGAGGGCCAATCCTCGTGCCTGATAAAGACGATTCCATAGGTCGTGAGCCAGTTTTGGGTACTTTTCGCCTTATGGGCCGGTGCAGAATCCTGCTGGAAAACCCAGTGCCTATTTTTGAACATTGTCTGTGAAAGAGGTTCCACAATGTTTGTTAGGACTGTGTTTTGATATACGAGGGCACTGGTTTTCACTCCTTTTTCACAAAAAAACACCTCTGTTGGACCCAAATAGGAGACCCCAAGCCAAACCATGAATGCCAAAGGGTGATGGCCACGCTGAACACGTGGCACACGTTTGCTCGCTTCTTCACTAGACTGTGCATACACTTTATCATTTTGTTTGTTGTAACTCTCCTAAACATTAAAAAATTTTTCGTCCGAAAAAAGTATTTCGCGGTATTTTTTACCTGCGTACCGCCTTAACAAAACCCGGCATCTTTCGAGTCTGATTTTCTTCAGCCGTGCGTTAAGAAGATGTGCTGTTCTTTTTCTGTAAGCACGCAGTCCTAGGTCTTCATTCAATACTCTTTTAACAGTGGTTCTGCTTAGTCCCATCTGCAGAGCCAACATTTTTTGCTTGCGGACAGGATTTCGTTGGATTCACGCCTTCACTGCTTTGATGACCGCTGGAGTCCGAACAGTACGAGGTCGACCGCTTCTTTGTTTATCATCTAAACTTGAATCTTCCCTGAATCGTTTGATAGTACGATAAATGAATCTCAGTGGAATTTTCAAATTTTTCAGCAGTTTAAAAATCACTGTTGGTGCGTGGCCGCAACGATGCAATGCAATTATTGCGACTCTGTCTTCTTTGCGCGTCCACTCCATATTGGAAAATGAAGAATATTCCAGAAAACCTGTATTTTTATTTTCATGAAATATTCAAATTTCGAATTCCCATAACTTTTTTTGTGGCCTCTATTCTAAATTCGAAATTTTACCCATGTGACAGAACTTATGGCCCGACTATGTATATAAGCATTTAAAAATAAGTAATCTGTTTAATGTTAATCATATGAATGTTCTTGTATTTTTAAATTTAATTCATTTACATCTATGTTTTTTGCAGCCAATATAGCTCGTTCGCTCAACCAATCATGGTTTCTGTAATTTTGAGAAACATCTGGAAACACCTTCTGAATAAGTTCATCTTTTGATCGAGTTAACTGACAAAAAGTTTGAGGAATGTTAATGCAGCCAATCAACATGTCTTAGATAGGAAATTTGCCATTACCAATGTCAATGAGTTGTTTAGAGAATATCTTTCCAGATTGGTCATTTTGTAACTCGACACGCATATTCTTGCTTAAATGAAGTACTTTGACATATTTCCACAAATTGGAGGACTTTAGACATGCATTGAGTTCATCAGCTGGTGTTGATCGTGGAATCACTGGCAATGTTTGATGAAAATCTCCTGCTAATAAAATCATTGCACCACCAAATTGGTTATGATTGCTTCGTATATCTTTTAATGTTCTGTCTAAAGCCTCCAATCATCTTTTGAAATATATTGATGCAAATCGGTTCGGTAACAAAAAAGTTCAAGATGGTGGCCACTTTTTTTACTATTTGACTTCAGAATCATGATTGGACTCCAACCGCATCCTCAGATATCGATTTTAAAGCAAATCGGTTGAGTAACAAAAAAGTTCAAGATGGCGGAGACATTTTTAATATTTGACTTCACAATCATGATTGTACTCCAACCGCATCCTCAGATATCGATTTTGATGCAAATCGGTTTCGTAACAAAAAAGTTCAAGATGGCGGTGACTTTTTTACTATTTGGCTTCAGAATCATGATTAGACTCCAACCGCATTCTCAGATATCGAGTTTGAAGCAAATCGGTTCAGTAACAAAAAAAATCAAGATCGCGGCCAATTTTTTAATATTTGACTTCAGAATCATGATTGGACTCCAACCGCATCGTCAGATATCGATTTTGAAGCAAATCGGTTGAGTAACAAAAAAGTTCATGATGGCGGTGACTTTTTTAATATTTGACTTCAGAATCATGATTGTACTCCAACCGCATCCTCAGATATCGATTTAAAAGCAAATCGGTTGAGCAATAAAAAAGTTCAAGATGGCGGCGACTTTTTTAATATTTGACTTCAGAATCATGAGTGTACTCCAACCGGATCCTCAGATATCGATTTTGAAGCAAATCGGTTCATTAACAAAAAAGTTCAAGATGGCGGCGACTTTTTTTAATATTTCACTTCAGAATCATGATTGTACTCCAACCCCCTCCTCAGATTTCGATTTTGAAGCAAATCGGTTGAGTTACAAAAAAGTTCAAGATGGCGGCGACTTTTTTTAATATTTGACTTCAGAATCATGAGTGTACTCCAACCCCATCCTCAGATTTTGAATTTGAAGCAAATCGGTTCGGTAACAAAAAGTTCAAGATGGCGGCGACTTTTTTTAATATTTGACTTCAGAATCATGATTGGACTTCAACCGCATCCTCAGAAATCGATTTTGAAGCAAATCGGTTCATTAACAAAAAAGTTCAAGATGGCGGCGATTTTTTTAATATTTGACTTCAGAATCATGAGTGGTACTCCAATCGGATCCTCAGATATCGATTTTGAAGCAAATCGGAACAAAAAAGTTCAAGATGGCGGCGACTTTTTTAATATTTGACTTCACAATCATGATTGTACTCCAACCGCATCCTCAGATATCGATTTTGAAGCAAATAGGTTTGGTAACAAAAAAGTTCAAGATGGCGGGTGACTTTTTTGTACTATTTTGCTTCAGAATCATGATTGGACTCCAACCGCATCCTCAGATATCGAGTTTGAAGCAAATTGGTTCAGAAACAAAAAATTCAAGATGGCGGCCACTTTTTTTAATATTTGACTTCAGAATCATGATTAGACTCCAACCGCATCCTCAGATATCGATTTTGAAGCAAATCGGTTCAGTAACAAAAAAAGATACGCGTGTAGCACCGTACACGTGTTAGAAGTAAAACTTCTGTAGCTAGATCATTAAGTGGTACCTATACTATACACCTATACATACCTATACTAAAAGAGATTTAAATTTCCAATTTTGAGATCCAAACTCTGCTTCAAGTTACTTTTAAGTTTCAGACGTCCGATTATTTGAAATTATTTAAACTTGTACTTACTTTTAATACGTCATGTCATTTATTTCCCACCATTCCTTATCTACAATTTGTCGCGCTCGTGGTGATATACTTAACTCATTCAATAGTGTCACTACTATTGTTCTGAGGTCACTACTATTTGCATCTCGCTCAGATTATATACCGTCTGACGTCACGTCTTTTAGCCGTCTCGCTCAAATGTATGCATTGCTTTGCTTGTTTTAGAAATCCATATCGACCCGTGTGACATTGATGAAACTCTTTTCTTACAAACTGTATGGATCGCATCGCACAGCTGTCAAACATAAGTTCCGGTTCCAACAAAGAGGTTGAACGAAGTAGTTTTTGGTCACGTCACTGGTTTTGTTTATCCCAGCCAGCGGCGGCGGCGGCGGCGGCGCTATCTTGGCCATACCGGAAATCAAGAACTCGTGGAAGAATGCTTAAAATAATTTTTATTTCTTAACGTTTCATCAGGTTTTTCTCTCACTAATTAACATTCTTTATTGTACGAATGTATTATTATCTTATCTGATTAGTTAAAAACCGTATTGAAAATAGTTGCGGTTTAAAAAGTCTTCAGCCGACCCTGACGTCACCGATTCCAATTTCCGTTACATTTCTTAGCCACTCGTGATAGCACCCGGCTAGCAGCAATTGAAAAGCAAATATATGAATAACCCACAGTTGAGAGGTTAAATAAATTTTACCCCCGTGCCCCAAGAAGTTTTACTTCAAAAGTTCAAGATGGCGGCGACTTTTTTTAATATTTGACTTCAGAATCATGATTGTACTCCAACCGGATCCTCAGATATCGATTTTGAAGCAAATCGGTTCAGTAACAAAAAAGTTCAAGATGGCGGCGACTTTTTTTTAATATTTGACTTCAGAATCATGATTGGACTCCAACCCCATCCTCAGATTTCGATTTTGAAGCGAATCGGTTGAGTAACAAAAAAGTTCAAGATGGCGGCGACTTTTTTTAATATTTGACTTCAGAATCATGAGTGTACTCCAACCCCATCCTCAGATTTCGATTTTGAAGCAAATCGGTTCGGTAACAAAAAAGTTCTAGATGGCGGCGACTTTTTTTAATATTTGACTTCAGAATCATGAACATGATTGGACTCCAACCGCATCATCAGAAATCGATTTTGAAGCAAATAACTTATTTTTTTTACTTTTTTTTCACAATTTCACAGTGAACACAATACCGGTTTGTCACATGAAATTAACTGAGCAGAGAACAATGAGTAGCTGTCAAACAATGTATCACGCACCGGCGCGGCGCACATCTACTTAAAATATTGGTTTGTAGTACATGCTATGTATCAGAGATGGCGTTGTATGTGAAAAAAGATTTTCCCGCTTTTCTGTTGAAATTTTTCCTAAATTTTCTTTGCTATAAACCTCACGGAGCCCGAGACCTTTCCAACGAATGCAAAACCGTGGAAATCGGTTCGTGCGTTCTGGAGTTATAGCGTCAGGAAGGAAAACCCGACTTATTTTTATATAGTAGATTATACTCAACGAAGAAACTGTGGAAATGTGATCCATGCACAAATGTTACTGTAAGTCGAGGAAAGAACTTGACTAAAAACATCCAAGCAAGAGGAGCATCGTGTTGCATAGACAAAGCTTCCTCTAGCTCAGGGAAAACATCTCAAAAGACAGAAATATCTAAAACCGGCCAGATTATCAAAGATGGACAAAGCCCTTTTCTGTTAAGTAATTCCATGGAAAATCTTTCTACAAATGATTTGGATAACAGTTCTACTCTGCTCGATACAACTGCAAGAAGCCTTCCTAACATAACACAAATGAATGACTCTTTGGTACACAATCTAAGAGACCAGATTTCTGCGCTGAACATCGACTTAAACAGCGCACACGAAGAAATCATTACATTAAATGAAGAAAACACTAAATTAAAACTGGAAGTTCAAGAACTCAAAAATAAAATCACACTCGTGACGAAAATAAGCTCAAGCATCACCACTTCCACACCAGTATCACACCATACTGCGCTAAACTCGAGCTCTACGCGGACAAAGTCTAAAAAGCAAATAGTATTCGGGAAATCTGCATCTACCCAAAAGTTCTCACCCAAAGTAAACAGCCCGAAGGATAATGAAAAAGATATTGAGCCAACGCCGGATCAGAACATAAATATCGTCACAGTGGAAGAGAATACAAATAGTGAACCTTTACCTACGTCAAGCCACAAAGCCGAGTCCAAGGGCAATGATGAGGCCAAGACAGAAATGAAAATAATCAAACGGCTACCTACCCCCAAGATGCCTCTGATCTATATTCTAGGAGATGAAGGTGCAACGGGGATCGCTCAAAAACTTTCCAATTTAAGATACAATAATTTCAACAAAAACTATCGAGTTTCTGCCTTTGTCAAACCGCAAGCGTTATATTCTGAAATTCTCGGAGACTTTAGGGAACTGATCACAAGGGTCACAAATAATGACATTATAATCATCATCTTAGGCTCAAACGAAAACGCATCAAGTATAAAATTTGATGTTGAAAACCTCTTGCAAAAGAACGACATCAAAAATGTTGTAGGTATTTCTCTGTGAAATCTAACGTAGCAAATACATGAACACAAACAAACTGAACAAAACACTAAAATCAGTTGTTAACAAATTCCACATAAAACACTTTACAGAGATGCACACTCAGTTGGATCTTGCAATCAAACTGAACATAGAGATCGATTATCTACGTTACAAGGAAGAATTTATTACAAATTTTGGTAAGCACGTTAGAGGCAGGCCACAGACTTCCGCCATCTTAAAGGTTGGTACCATACCTTACTATTTCCATCAACAAAATCTAAAAATAGAACAAAAGCACCTGGAACTCAATTCTAAGATCCCCAAAATGGGAACTATTCCCTATTATTTTTCAAAAAAAACAACCACCACAAGCTCCACCGGTGGTTTTAGCACAACTGAAAGAGACGTTTTTTTTCGTGACCGCAGAAAAACGTAAAAGTAAAGGAAGAGCTAAATCTTTAAAGTCAGACATAACAGTAGCACATATAAACATACAAAGCCTTAATTATAGGAAGCAAGCTTTACTTGAAAATTGGCTTCACTCAGAAGAAGGACGTCGCATAAAAGTTCTATGCATATCTGAACACCATCGAGTGAATATGGATCTAGAAAGAATGTCTTTTAGGGATTATAGTCTGGCATCGTCTTTTTGTCGGGATACCCGAAAAAGTAAAGGCGGTGTATGCATTTTTGTTCATAACAGTCTGCAATTTGATGAGCTTCCATCAATAAAGCAACTCACTATACCAAACATTCTAGAAGTTTGCGGTGTCAGCTTGCTTGGAGTTTTTGTAATTTGTGCATATAGGCCAAAAACTATTAAAAATGATAATTTTGTGGAAAACCTTGAAAACGTATTAATACACGCACTCAAAAACAAAGTAAACAAAAAATTTTTGCTATGTGGAGATTTCAATGTGAATTTGTTGGTAAATGGGGGGGAAACCAGAGAGTTTCTAAGTCTGCTGAAATCGTTTGATGCTAAACCTTTTGTACATGAACCCACGCGCATAACAGCACATAGCAGTTCTTGCATCGATAATATAATATCAAACATAAACTTAGGCAACATAATAGTAGATTGTTTACCAAAGGAGTAAAGAACTATTTTTAGGGCGAGAGTGTTTTTTGACTCCTGAGCGACCGAGGGATTCTAGAGTTGAGTCCCGAGTGTAACGAGGGACTCAAAAGTAGAATCCTGAGGGAGCGAGGGATTCAAAGTACATCACTCGAGCCAAAAATAGTTTTTACTCCTGAGGTGGACACTCTACTTTTCATCACCCTCTATGAGAAAAGTAGTAAGTAATCAATAAAATAACACACATGTACCTATACATGGTGTAACAGAAAGGTGTGTACAAGCGGAAAGAGGGACATCATTCTGAACAACTTTCACTATGGGATCGACTTGATCAGAGCAACTTTATTTTTAACTCAGTACATTTCGGGCCTAGCGCTCAGCTGATCTGTATGGTGGAGTGAAAAATAAAGTTGCTCTGATCAAGTCGGTCCAATTGTGAAAGTTGTTCAAAATGATGTCCCTAACAACCTTCTTTCGGCTTGTACACCCCTTTCTGTTAGACCCTATATTTATTTACACAATTGTCGTGATATGTTGTGTGTAATGGTTTGTTGGAAGAAATCTCTTGTTATCTATTATAAGTTTTCTGTATGTCATTCTTGTTTTAGTACAATAAAGAAATTACGAATTACAAATATGTCCTCCACATAGTTAAAGATTGTTTAGTATTGGCTAAATCTTGAAAATTGGTTCAAAAAGCATTTTCAAATAACCACTAGTTTTTACATACCTATATTCCTCGTGATTTTATTGGTAACAGATCTTGTATTTGTCATTCGCGTTTGTTGTTATCATCTGGAGTTAGACACTCACTTTCACTCATATTCTTTACTCATATCCGCAAACGAAATTGAAATAATTACAGCATTCAGATTTGGCGCGCTGTGTTTACAAATTTTCCACAACTTTTTAAATTATTTGGTCCGTGTTTCGATATCAATTCTGTAAGGTTGTTTCTCTATTGTCACCAATCGATTCGGTCGATCGGATTATCTAATCTGTGTCGAGTACGCATTTTAGTACAAACTTATTTTTTTATTGGCGGCGTTTAGAATCGATCTCTCTTTTAATTGGGTCTGTCAGCCTGAGTGGTAGTGAAACTGATTAGTGACAGCATTTTTTTTCCTTTGTACTGGCAACAAAATTAAAAAGTTACTTTTAGTCCCTAGGGACTAAATGACCTACTTTAGTCCCTGTTTGCCGGGACTAAAGTAGATCTTTTTGAATAGATGTGATGAAAAAGTAGTTGAGCCCGGCTTATCCGATCACTGCCTTCAGCATGCCACATTGGATGTTGGGCTATTATCCAACTCTCGAAGTACCTTTAAACAAGTAAGAGACCTGAGTAAACCAAACACAGACGAGTTAAAACAATTCTTGAGTTGCGTAAAGTGGGATCAGATATACGCAACTTCAGATACGGATCAGTCTTTCAATCTTTTTCACGATATTCTCCTCAGTGCATTTGACAGGTTTTGCCCGCTGAAAACTGTACAAGTTGATAAAAAATACTCTAAGCCTAAATGGATTACGCCGGGTATTAGAAAATCATGTGAAATGAAGCGCGAACTCTTTATTGAACTCAAACATCTAAAGGACAACTCCATAATTTGTCAACAATATAAATATTTACTCTCTCAACTTTACAGGAAATACTGTTCGATTTTGCATAAAGTGGTATCATTTGCAAAGAAAAAGGAAAATGAGGGACTTATTCTAAAATCAAACAATAAAATCAAAACTGTCTGGAATATAGTGAATAAAACGATCAAAGAGGAAAAGTCTAAAAAAATTGAAGGTTTTGTGGGACTCACTGACGGAGATAAAACCATAAAGAATGAGTTGGACGCTCCAAACTTGTTTAACGCCTACTTTACTATAAGTAGTGCTCCTTTAAATAAAAATGTGCTTAACAGCATTGACCTTCCCAGATACCAAAAAAACTCCATGTTCATTAATCCCATATCTAAGGATGAAATTCTGATACTTGTGTCGAATCTGAACAATAAGAAGTCTTGTGGTTACGATGGTTTACCAATAACTATTATTAAAGAAGTTATTGAGGTAGTTGCCGACCCCCTGGTCTATCTGATCAATCTATCAGTAGCTACAGGTCATTTTCCAGAAAGACTCAAAATAGCCCACATCATTCCACTGCACAAAGGTGATAGCAGATTAAAAGTTCAAAACTATCGCCCCATTGCGTTGTTGCCCTCTTTATCAAAGATTTTCGAAAAAAATTATGCAAACCGCTTGACAAACTTTTTATTAAAATACAAAATTCTGTCCAAAGACCAATTCGGTTTTCAAAAGGGTAAGTCAACAATTGATGCCGTATTCGATATGATGGATTTTGTGGCGGACTCAAACGTAATAACGGTTCTATTAGACTTATCAAAAGCTTTTGATCATGTCGATCATCAAGTCTTGGCATGCATCCTAAATCGGTGCGGTATTAGTGGCAATTGTCTGGATTGGCTAAAATCATATCTGTCTAAACGTAAACAAAGTGTAATACTTCCGATGGTCGACACCAGGAAAAATACTCTATCAAACACAGTGTCATTGAGTACAGAGACGACGCAAGGTGTGCCTCAGGGTAGTGTTCTGGGTCCCCTGCTGTTCATACTATATATTAATCATTTACCCGAACTAGTCAGTAAAAAAATTACGATGTTCGCAGATGACGTCTCAGTATTCTTTAAATTTGAAAGAAATAATACTACACAACTGTTTGCTGAGATAAATGAAACTATAAATAGTATTGTCCGTTGGTTACAATCTATGGGGTTAAAAACAAATTCTGGTAAAACTAAAATGATTCATTTTCGTAACTACAATACCCCCAGACTAGAACTAGATTTAACTATAGACAACACAACGATTGCACTAGTTGACCATGCCAGGTTTTTGGGAATTTTTGCCGACGAGCACATGAACTGGAAGAAGCACACAGAGACTCTTGAGGCAAAGTTGAGTAGTTTTTGCTATGCACTGAGATGTTTGTCAACTGTTACCACAACACATGCTCAGCTACAGGCTTATTATGCCTTCTTCCATTCTAGACTTCTACGGCTTGGCACTGTGGGGTGGTAGTGTTGAGATCCAGAAAATTTTCGTTTTACAGAAGAGATGCGTTCGCATTTTGAATGGTGTCAAATCCAATAGAGTAACTTGCCGTGGCCTATTTTTTAAATTAAAAATCCACACTGTCACGGCACTCTACATTATTGAGCTGTGTAAATTAATCATGCGTCTTCCCGAAAAGTTTCCTATCAGCTCTGAACGTAAGAGTACTAGGCTAAGAGATAGATACAAGTATGACCTTAAAACAAAACCCTGTAGAACGACGTCTTACAGCAATAGTACCAGCAATATGGCAGTCTGCGTTTACAACAAATTACCGTTAAATATAAAGCGTCTCTCTGGTGATCGGTTCCTGAAGGCCTTGAAACAGTATTTAATGCTTATGTGCCCATACACGCTGACAGAATTTTACGAATATGGAAAATCATTGTCTATATAGTAACCATTGTTGATGTGTTTGATAGAAGTTTAAAATTGAAATGACATGAAATAATGATGATGTAAACAATTTATGAATTTTATGTACCTAATTAGTTTAATCTCTTGATAATTATGATTATGAAATTGCTATGCCACTATTGGTAAAATTACGCTAGGACAAAAAAAAAAACCTCAAAAGCTTGAACTTTTTCTACAAGTCCAATTCGCACTTGACGAAACAACGTCAAAAATGGTTTCTTTCACATTTTAGGTTCTCACTCGTAGCTAACTCACATTTTAGGTTCTCACTCGTAGCTAAAACTATTTAATACTCCTTAAACTGTTTCACTAGTAAAGTAAGGGACGCTAACTGTGAAATATTCCTTCATGGTATGATCTTGTGTTATCTCGGAGGAATCAACCAGGATGGAGGGATAATCAACCAGGATGGAGGGATAATCAACCAGGATGGAGGGATAATCAACCAGGATGGAGGGATAATCAACCAGGATGGAGGGATAATCAACCAGGATGGAGGGATAATCAACCAGGATGGAGGGATAATCAACCAGGATGGAGGGATAATCAACCAGGATGGAGGGATAATCAACCAGGATGGAGGGATAATCAACCAGGATGGAGGGATAATCAACCAGGATGGAGGGATAATCAACCAGGATGGAGGGATAATCAACCAGGATGGAGGGATAATCGCTTCTTCTTCTTCTTCTTCTTTTTATTAATGGCGTCCTAACCTCTAATATAATAATCGCTTCAAATCTTGGAACAAATCATGCTGTCATTTTTGGCGGGGGACGAGGTAATCAGTCATTCTTGTTTCTATTCTTGAACCCGGCTAATATTACTTCAAAATTTTCCCTAAATCATGTTTTGTGAATGCAGTGGCAACACTTTTTGGTCGAGTATTTTTTTGTGTTTTTTGCTGATTTAGGGCATTTTTTGGCAATACTTATTTGGATAAATGAATGCTCACTGGTGATAATAAATGCTGTCCTTTTGTAAGTTTGAATATTGTGATATTTTTTTGGACCAAAAAATGTATGTCTAACCGGGTGTACTCATTTTTTGAAAAGTATGATATATTTGATGAAAGCCAAAGCGGCTTCAGAGAATCAAGATCAACAACTCTCGCTGTATTTAAATATATTCAGAGAGCCCTGTCCCACCTTAACGATAAAAAGTATGCAATAGGAATCCTTCTAGATATGAGGAAAGCTTATGACAAAGTAACGTACCAAATATTATTATATACTTAGAAAATAGGAAACAGTTCGTCCAAATCGAACACTGCAATGACACATCAAATGAGATCGAATTGATACGCTCAGGTGAAAGATCACTAACTTGTTCTATTCTATCCCACAAGGAAGTGTCCTAGGATGTGTTCTATTTTTAATTTACATTAATGATTTGCCAACTATTCTTGATAAACAAAATACCACTTCAGTTCTTTTTGCACAGGACTTTTCTATCTTAATGAAACATGAAAATCATAGCAATGTTAATAATATACTTAAAACTCTATTCATCGAAGTAACAAACTGGCTCAAAGATCACAACCTTGAAGAAAAATATTAAAAAAAACTAAAATACTGCAATTCCATCCATACCAGAAACCTCCATTAGATATAAAACTGGAAATAAATAATACCACCATAGAATCCGTAAATCAATGTTAATTAATTTGGATGCAAACTTAAACTGGAAAAGCCATATTGAAAAAGTAAAATCTAAACCATTTATTAATCTAAACTTTGTTCATTTAAATGCAGTGAACTAGAAAATAGCACAAATACAGATACAGCACTATCTGCATACTATGCATTTGTATACTCATGGCTAAGATATGGTATCATGCTATGGGGAAATAGTGTAGATGCAGATCAACTCTTAGTACTCCAAAAACGATGTGTCAGAATTTTAGGTCACATAGGGGACCAACAATCATGTGTTAGAATTGCTATGTGTGAGTACTCGAATCGATCGATTGACATTTAAGATCGATTCGAGTATTCGTCAATCATTTTTTGTATTCTGCTGTTGACAGCATCGTTTTTAAAAAACAAACAATTATTAGTCTATGGTTTGGCTTGGGAAGTTGTACTTTGCTTTTGAGTTGTGATTTTAGGAAATAAAACTAAGTTATGTATTGATAATACCGGGTTTTGTATTAGTTCAGAAGTGGGATAAACAACTAGCGTGAAACACGCTCGGAAATCCAAGGTTTAAGTAACATTAAAACAAGGTAATATGAACAGTTATATCATTATATGCTTTGACAAAAATTGGCAGGTTGATGTTTGATCAACGGTTACCTCGAGGAATTCAATACGAAATCGACTGAATCATATCGTTTTACGTGATCTGTGGGACCAAACTAACACTAAGAATACAACACGAAACTCATTAATTTTAGGATATTTTGTCCTTCATCCATATTCTGGAAAATTTAGTATTTTACCTAAAACTGGGTAGGTAAGCCGCTAGAATCATCAAAACTATGAATGAATTTAGATTTCAGACATGTGGGTAGTGAGTGATAATATGGTCATAGAATGAAGAACAAATTATTTTATCATATTTTGTTGAAAACTTAAACGGATTGGTGATAGGGTCAAAATTATTTAACCTATCATCTGCCTCTGTCCGCGGGCTGTATCATTTTATGTCTGAATAAAGGGTTGGTCATTTTATTTCTGAATAAAGGGTGACATTACAAAAGAATTACTCCAACACAACATATTACACAATTAATTGAAACCGAACACACGGGTGTGGTCTTATTTCTAAATACCAATAATTTGAGTGGCGTGCATCTCATAGTGCCCATAGGCAATGAGGCACTGACAAATATTATCAAGAGCGTGCACAGTAAAGATAACTCTTTTTAAAGCTTACTGTCAATATTTTTATACCAGCAGTCTGTGGGTCAGATATACGCTGAAAGCTTTCAGCGCCCTGCGCATCCAGTATAATAACGGCTTTAGGAGGTTGTTAGGGTTGCCACGCTTCTGCAGTGCATCGGCAATGTTTGCCGAAGCGCGCACTGACGGTTTTCACGCTATAATGCGGAAAAGGGCTGCTTCACTACTGGGTAGAATGCGTGGCAGCAAAAACAAAATCCTGAATGCTTTCTCGGAGAGGTGGGATAGCCCGTTCACCCTCCACTGGATAAGAATGTTAATCTGATTTTTAATTGATAATTTTGAATTTATATTGACAATGAGTAATTTGACATTTTGTTTTTCCAGTAAATCTGATTTTTAATTGATAATTTTGAATTTATATTGACATCTAGTAATTTGACATTTTGTTTCAGTAAATCTGATTTTTAATTGATGAATTTTGAAATTTTAATGACATTTAGTAATTTGACATTTTGTTTCAGTTATCTGATTTTTAATTGATAATTTTTAATTTATATTGACATTTAGTAACTTGACATTCTGTTTCAGTTTCATTAATTTTGTATATATATATGTATTAATGTATAATTTATTGATTTAATTTATTTATGTAATTTGTAATATATTCTCTTAGATAAGAATAATGTTATTGCCTATTGTACCTACTATGGATCCTGTATCTGATAATAAATGAATAATAATAATAATAATACTTCTAGTGCAAGTAAGCACTGATCAATATTTTCAGAGGCGTGCACCTATATAGTGCAGCAATATAAAAAAAAACATTACTGTTTCCTTGCCCTTTCTTATCCCCAGTTGGCTGGCACCTTGTGAGTGCGCTATGTTCCTGAGCCCCAGACCGAAACGCCTTGTGCGCGTAAGCGGTGGGGTGAAATACGCTGTTGGACACCGTGTGACTGCGCTACGTTCCTGAGCCCTAGACCGAAACGCCTTGTGTGCGTAAGCGGTGGGGTGAAATATGCTGCTGGCCACCTTGTGAGTGCGCTAAGCCCTAGACCGAAACGCCTTGTGTGCGTAAGCGGTGGGGTGAAATATGATGTTGGCCACCTTGTGAGTGCATTAAGCCCTAGACCGAAACGCCTTGTGTGCGTAAGCGGTGGGGTGAAATATGATGTTGGCCACCTTGTGAGTGCGCTAAGCCCTAGACCGAAACACCTTGTGTGCGTAAGCGGTGGGGTGACATATGATGTTGGCCACCTTGTGAGTGCGCTAAGCCCTAGACCGAAACGCCTGGTGTGCGTAAGCGGTGGGGTGAAATATGCTGTCGGCACCTTGTAAGTGTATTGTTTTTATTTATTCATAAATTATTATAAATTTACAAGTCATTTGGTTAGTACTTAACTGGTTCACTCTCAGAAGTACGCCGGTCGAACAACCGACCAATAGAGAACAATAGATGCATGGGATGTGCCGACGAAGGGGTTAAGTAGATTGTTTATTACAAACTCTCATTTACCTGTGTATGTATCATAATGGGAGTAGATTTTAAACTCATTTTAATTAGATCAATTTCATGTTAATATGTAATACTATATAAAAATAAGTCGGGTTTTCCTTCCTGACGCTATAACTCCAGAACGCACGAACCGATTTCCACGGTTTTGCATTCGTTGGAAAGGTCTCGGGCTCCGTGAGGTTTATAGCAAAGAAAATTTAGGAAAAATTTCAACAGAAAAGCGGGAAAATCTTTTTTCACATACAACGCCATCTCTGATACATAGCATGTACTACAAACCAATATTTTAAGTAGATGTGCGCCGCGCCGGTGCGTGATACATTGTTTGACAGCTACTCATTGTTCTCTGCTCAGTTAATTTCATGTGACAAACCGGTATTGTGTTCACTGTGAAATTGTGAAAAAAAAGTAAAAAAAATAAGTTATTTGCTTCAAAATCGATTTCTGATGATGCGGTTGGAGTCCAATCATGTTCATGATTCTGAAGTCAAATATTAAAAAAAGTCGCCGCCATCTAGAACTTTTTTGTTACCGAACCGATTTGCTTCAAAATCGAAATCTGAGGATGGGGTTGGAGTACACTCATGATTCTGAAGTCAAATATTAAAAAAAGTCGCCGCCATCTTGAACTTTTTTGTTACTCAACCGATTCGCTTCAAAATCGAAATCTGAGGATGGGGTTGGAGTCCAATCATGATTCTGAAGTCAAATATTTAAAAAAGTCGCCGCCATCTTGAACTTTTTTGTTACTGAACCGATTTGCTTCAAAATCGATATCTGAGGATCCGGTTGGAGTACAATCATGATTCTGAAGTCAAATATTAAAAAAAATCGCCGCCATCTTGAACTTTTTTGTTACTGAACCGATTTGCTTCAAAATCGATATCTGAGGATGCGGTTGGAGTCTAATCATGATTCTGAAGTCAAATATTAAAAAAGTGGCCGCCATCTTGAATTTTTTGTTTCTGAACCAATTTGCTTCAAACTCGATATCTGAGGATGCGGTTGGAGTCCAATCATGATTCTGAAGCAAAATAGTACAAAAAAGTCACCCGCCATCTTGAACTTTTTTGTTACCAAACCTATTTGCTTCAAAATCGATATCTGAGGATGCGGTTGGAGTACAATCATGATTGTGAAGTCAAATATTAAAAAAGTCGCCGCCATCTTGAACTTTTTTGTTCCGATTTGCTTCAAAATCGATATCTGAGGATCCGATTGGAGTACCACTCATGATTCTGAAGTCAAATATTAAAAAAATCGCCGCCATCTTGAACTTTTTTGTTAATGAACCGATTTGCTTCAAAATCGATTTCTGAGGATGCGGTTGAAGTCCAATCATGATTCTGAAGTCAAATATTAAAAAAAGTCGCCGCCATCTTGAACTTTTTGTTACCGAACCGATTTGCTTCAAATTCAAAATCTGAGGATGGGGTTGGAGTACACTCATGATTCTGAAGTCAAATATTAAAAAAAGTCGCCGCCATCTTGAACTTTTTTGTAACTCAACCGATTTGCTTCAAAATCGAAATCTGAGGAGGGGGTTGGAGTACACTCATGATTCTGAAGTCAAATATTAAAAAAGTCGCCGCCATCTTGAACTTTTTTATTGCTCAACCGATTTGCTTTTAAATCGATATCTGAGGATGCGGTTGGAGTACAATCATGATTCTGAAGTCAAATATTAAAAAAGTCACCGCCATCATGAACTTTTTTGTTACTCAACCGATTTGCTTCAAAATCGATATCTGACGATGCGGTTGGAGTCCAATCATGATTCTGAAGTCAAATATTAAAAAATTGGCCGCCATCTTGAATTTTTTTGTTACTGAACCGATTTGCTTCAAACTCGATATCTGAGAATGCGGTTGGAGTCTAATCATGATTCTGAAGCCAAATAGTAAAAAAGTCACCGCCATCTTGAACTTTTTTGTTACGAAACCGATTTGCATCAAAATCGATATCTGAGGATGCGGTTGGAGTACAATCATGATTGTGAAGTCAAATATTAAAAATATCTCCGCCATCTTGAACTTTTTTGTTACTCAACCGATTTGCTTTAAAATCGATATCTGAGGATGCGGTTGGAGTCCAATCATGATTCTGAAGTCAAATAGTAAAAAAAGTGGCCGCCATCTTGAACTTTTTTGTTACCGAACCGATTTGCATCAATATATTTCAAAAGATGATTGGAGGCTTTAGACAGAACATTAAAAGATATACGAAGCAATCATAACCAATTTGGTGGTGCAATGATTTTATTAGCAGGAGATTTTCATCAAACATTGCCAGTGATTCCACGATCAACACCAGCTGATGAACTCAATGCATGTCTAAAGTCCTCCAATTTGTGGAAATATGTCAAAGTACTTCATTTAAGCAAGAATATGCGTGTCGAGTTACAAAATGACCAATCTGGAAAGATATTCTCTAAACAACTCATTGACATTGGTAATGGCAAATTTCCTATCTAAGACATGTTGATTGGCTGCATTAACATTCCTCAAACTTTTTGTCAGTTAACTCGATCAAAAGATGAACTTATTCAGAAGGTGTTTCCAGATGTTTCTCAAAATTACAGAAACCATGATTGGTTGAGCGAACGAGCTATATTGGCTGCAAAAAACATAGATGTAAATGAATTAAATTTAAAAATACAAGAACATTCATATGATAAACATTAAACAGATTACTTATTTTTAAATGCTTATATATGTTTAATTTAATTATATTTCTTATTCACAACGCCCTATCACCAGGGTGACGGTTCTGTTCAGGAGAATTTTTTGCCCGGACTATAAAATATGTAGGAACAAAATAATTACACATTACAAATCATTTTGACAGACTATATTTGGCAGTACGAAGTCTGCCGGGTCAGCTAGTACCTAATACATTTCATTGATAAATAGTCTGATCGAAGTCACATCCAAAAGAAGGCATCAATACTATAGCATCCATCGTAAGAATATTGCATCACTATCTACCTGTTTGGTTACTGTTAAGATTGTTATTGCCTAAACAGACTTCTCTGGACCTGCAAAAAAAAAAAAATTACAAAAAGTCGTGGTAGTTTTGTTTTATTTGAGATTTGGTGTATATGCCACCAACCAAAATAGATTTAAATAATCAGACTGATCGACAACTGATGACTAGACTATTTAGTATAGTAACAGGATGCTCATCCCATACAAATTATAATTAGTAACCCTTCGTGAAAAAGAGATGGCGTGAGGAGTAAGATTTGTACTCTAAATGCCATGGTTTCAGTTAACATACTTCTAGGTGGCGCTAATCTTAGAATAAATCCTATACATCTTGGCGCCGCCTCGTGGTGTTTGCAATTTTTCGATGGTTCTGCGCCGGGCGATAATGGCTTCGAACTAAAGAAGCTTCCGTAGTATTTCAGTTTACGCCGGTGGTGTGATATTTTGTTCTAGGTGGTCTGTCTGTATTAGTTAGGATAATATTATAGTATCTGTGGTTATAGTAAGAAGTATTGTTCCGGTAAGTGTGAAGGTGAAACGATTTATAAGTACGATTACGGGTAAAGCAGTTGAGATTGAGTATGCTAAGCAATAATTATGTTTTTAATTTTGGTTACTGGATGACAGTCCAAATTTCAAATTCCAAATTATTTATTGCTACATTGTGGTTGTAGAGTTAGAGTTGTACAGCCTTTTCTATGTAGAAACCTAATTACTGGACCGATTTTTGATTTAAAAAAAAAATTGGGACCAACCTTAGGTCACCAATCATACAAAAAATAAAAAAAGACATCGGTTCTAAAGATGGGCGATTGTTACTAGTTCAAACAATCGAGTGGTTTGATAGTGAATAGTATTAACAATCGACTTTGAAAACAATCGATAACTAGTTCACACAATCGAGTGAAACCATTCATTCGAATACAAACTAGTGGTATTTGTGAAATTCGATGGTTACTGATTGAATTGCCACGCAAAAATGGATATTTTTTCTGAGCACATAAAGATCACTTTTGCGTGACAAACATAAACTAGCGATTTCGGGATTATCGATTGTTATTCACAATCGACGCCATGTTGTTTATATTTCTTTCTCACTTACACTTGTTTGTTTCGTTTATCTTTCTATTCACTCGTACACACAATCAAAATTGTTCCTTATTGGGGCGCAATAAATTTTATGAACAATCGAATACAAACTAGTGGTATTCATGAATTTCGATAGTTTTCTGATAGAATGTTCCACACAAAATTAGATACTTTTTCTCAGAGCATAGAGTTTACTTTTACATGAGCTTAAAACTATCGGAAATCCAAACGAATGAAACCACTAATTCGAATACTTTGAATGATTTCAACAATCGAGTGGTTTAGCGATTGTTATTCACAATCGCGCATCGTTAATTCGGTTCATAAATAAGACCAGTTCGAGGTAACACACATAAAAAAATATATATCATACAACCGAATTGATAACCCCATGTTTTCAAATTTTGAGTTAAATCATGCATGTAGAAGAACTCGGGGTAGGGAAAGACAGTTCGAGATAGAACGCCCGACAATGAACTCAGGCAGCAGCTATTATAGTTGCGTGAGCGTGTCAATGCATTAGAAAAACGAGGTGTACCCACACAACATCATAGGGTTGACACATCGCTTCCGCCAAGCACATCACGAGCAGGTTTCTGTCGCGGAGACGGCTGCTGGGCGATCAGGGCCTGATGCAGAGACATCGTGGGCAAGCTCGAGCCGTCGCCGCTGCCAGCACGGCGCCATGCACCGCCTGCGTCAGCTGCTCGACGCGCGGCATCACCCGCCCCCGTGCCGCCTGGTGCGCTGCACTATGCCGTCGCTGTCACCCCCGCGTGACGCGCAATCGTTGGCGGTCATAATCGTTGACAAAATCGCTGATGCGATCATCAATTTCACAGCACGGTGAGATCCAACCATTTTTATATCTCCAACTTCAACTCTAACTTGCACGATATAACTTATTATCGATAGTGAGCGTGTGAGTGGACTGTATTTGCGATTAGAAAATGAGAGAAAATTGTCGATGATGTTGTTGATATGGTATATTTTGTGACACTGATCAGAATCTGGGGGCGCGGCAGCGCCCCCAAGCCAAGACGAGCAAAAAGCAAAACATACGGGCGCAGCAGTAACATCCTTTACAGGAAGCCATTCAGAGCATATTTGACCTACCAGTTACTCCGTTGTGGATAAAGATAGAAACCTGAATTCCCGGCGGCTAAAAGGCACCATGTCATAAGACATATTCTCAAAATTTCAATAAATTTGAACCAGTAGAGTTGAAGGTACAGCAATTCAAAGTTCCTCAATTTTGACACTCACTGACTCACTGATTCACGATCATGAAAACTCAAAAGGTTACTTCTAGCGAACCCACAAGCTTAAAATTTTGAGCATGGTTAGAGTTTAGCCTGCAAAGCCAAGGAAAACTCAAACATTGCGCAATTTTAGCCCCAATTTCATAATATATTAATTATCAATAAGCTCAGTACACGACTACTTCGATTCATCGCTATTCCCCATTAGATGTCGCTAGTCGCTATGTGTATCTTGAATCGCGGTATGGTTTGGTTCCAGCTATGATTTAAATAACCGGCCAAGTGCGAGTCGGACTCGCGCACGAAGGGTTCCGTGCCATTATCTATAAAAAACCGCAAAAAAAATGTATGGGAGCCCCCCTAAATATTAATTTAATTTTAATTTAATTATTTATTTTTTAAATAAATAATATACTCAATATATTGTGAACACTTTAAGCGTCTACCTGCTACCATTATCAATATCGAGCAAAAATGAGCAAAAAAATCACGTTTGTTGTATGGGAGCCCCCCTTAATATTAAATTTCTTTTGATTTTTAGTATTTGTTGTTATAGCGGCAACAGAAATACATCATCTGTGAAAATTTCAACTGTCTAGCTACCACGGTTCATGAGATACAGCCTGGTGACAGACGGACGGACGGACAGACGGACAGCGAAGTCTCAGTAATAGGGTCCCGTTTGGCACCCTTCGGGTACGGAACCCTAATAAAGCGGTTACAATATTGTCTAATATCGCTATTCCCCATTAGATGTCGCTACACTCTCAAAAAAATATTGCCATTGCTACAAAAAAGCTTTGATGCTGGACAGTCGTCAAAGGTGCATAGTAATGAAGACAACGTTTTTATTGTTACTCTTCAATTGCTAATGCAACAAATTTACCAACATTGATGTAACAGCAATAAAACAACTGTTGAAATTACAATGCTAAAATTGTTCATGTCACAATAGGATTTCATGTCCTTTTGTTCCCATGACAAATTCCTTTAACTATCATATCAAAGTATATTGTCCCTACGTCTAATTTCCCTTAGCTACAGTATCAAATCTGCTTTGTTCCGATGACAAAGTATTTTGCTACTCTAGCAAAGTAACATTGTTGATCTGGATACCTGCACTTTGTTAATGGTACACCATGAACAAAAATTATATACTCCACGAAGCTACTGCCTATTATTCCAGGAGCATGCGTACCCTGAAATATGCTTATTTTGTACACCAAACACCATACATGCGTATGGTGCATACATAGAGAACTCCGGTCAAAGTACGCATACCTCTAATAATAAAGGCACAGAAGCTTCGGGGAATATATAATTTTTTCAGTGTACCATTTACAAAGTGAAGGGATCAAAACCTACAATGTTACATTACTCGGGTAGCACAAGATATGATAAAGAGGATAGCGGTATTTGAGAATCCTAAAAGAAAAAACGAAGACATTTCTATCAAAAGTATGGTATATTAATCTCTACTCGAGTCACACTAGGATTACAACAAAGAACAAAATATTTAATACCGAGTGTTTGGTGTATCAAGTGAAAACACTTTTTGGGGAGTAGGAGACATTATCCTGACAACTTTTACTGTGAAACCGATTTGATCGGAGCATCTTTATTTTCCACTTCTCCATACAAATTAGCTGATGACTGCTTGGTGCTTAAATTTTCTGCAAATCCATATTTCTTCACGCACGACGACGGCACGAGCACAAACACAGGTGTTCTTTGCACGAAATTCACGTTGAAACTGGCAGAGTCAGAGAAAAGGTTTGCGCTTGCGACGAACAAGTACTTTGAGCTACTGCCGCATCAAAAACACACTTAGCCGTATCAATAACACAACTAGCCATAGTAACAACGCCTATTTTGATAGATTAAACTTTGCTACAACATCACTTCATAATAGGTGATAAGTTGGCAACGTGCCGTAGTTATCCCGTTTAAATATTTTTAACATAGTTACCGTATCTACGTGTCTTTAGCTGAAATAAAAAAACAATTTCAACAATAAAAAAGATGTCACAGGCACTATGGGCCTATAGCTGCAGCGACGATGCACTTACCTAACAAAGCATTTATTGTCGCTTTGTCAGCCGATTTTTCTCTGAGTGTAGGTGTGCATTTCCTGAATCGCGGTATGGTTTGGTTTGAGGAATGATTTATATTTATATAATTCACCGCCCAGACTTGTCACAAATCGTAACATCAAAGCCACAGAGAAGAGCCCATAGAGATAGGGAGTGGGCTTTGAGAAAGTCGGTAGCTAACGCACAAGAAATAGTACCCGAAAAGAAAAAAAGGAAAGTTACTTACAAAAAGAAATGAGATCCCAACAAAACATGCATATGCATATACAAAAACGCCAGTCTCGCAGCCTGCGCAGTTTATTCTACCGTAAAAAGTTGTGAGATCTAATTTTAAACCAAGTCGGTTAATTTAACCAGTATCTGTGTATGGTAGAATCTTTCCAACAACTTTATTATCGTATACTGTTAAGTACCTACCTAATTAGTTAACTAATAACATTTATAGTGATCGGATCAATATAAGACATCTTTATTTCTTCAATAATAATTAGAATAACTTGGCAATCGCGCTCAACTGACCACTCTATAGCACCCAGAGCACAAATGAATATTATTACTCAACACAACATATCTCTAAATAAAGATAAACTTAACTAATAAGAAAACAACGAATTATTTCGGAGCGAGAGCAATAGGTACATTACGTTGCACGCACGGTCCTATAGTCGACAACTTTTCTACGTGCGATTGCCAAGTCATTCTAATTATTATTGAAGAAATAAAGATGTCTTATATTGATCCGATCACTATAAATGTTATTAGTTAACTAATTAGGTAGGTACTTAACAGTATACGATAATAAAGTTGTTGGAAAGATTCTACCATACACAGATACTGGTTAAATTAACCGACTTGGTTTAAAATTAGATCTCACAACTTTTTACGGTAGAATAAACTGCGCAGGCTGCGAGACTGGCGTTTTTGTATATGCATATGCATGTTTTGTTGGGATAGCTATTTCAAACATAAAAGCAAAATAAAAAAGGAAATATAAATCGAAATGACAAGATGCGAAATGACAACAACAGATGTTTTGTGCGACCCACGATGCAATCTGACTTGCAATCTGTTCTGCAACTGGTCCTTCTCTCTCTGTCTATCTTCCTGTCCTGTCCTTCTCTATCAACAGCTAGAGAAGAACGCAAAACTGTTGCGCACGTGGCTCAATTCTACCCATCGTCGTCGCCGCAAATATCATCGGGGCGCACGAGCAGCCGCTGCCGCCGCCACCGCGGCGCCAGAAAACCGAGCCGCCGCCGCCGCTGCCACGACCGAGGGAGCCTCGAGTACCTACCTACTGGCTTTGTTTCGGAAAGTATTTACACAAACGTGAATACTAGCGAGGTATATATGCCCTCAAATAATAGTACGAGGGCAGAAAAGTAAATTTGTGGATATTATCTACGGTGGAAAGGACAAGATCTAGATATACATTATTATGATTAGGAATATTTTGGAACTGAGGTAGATTGCAAACAGATAATTGTCTCCATCAAAAGCCTCGCCTTAAAGTCCAAGGGTTCACTTGGAGCCAGTGTCATTGAGGTAATAGACCTGGTCCAGGTTAAGTTGCGTGTGTTAAAGTATCCAATAAAAATAAGGAATGTTTCGGATTCATTAGCTTCAATTATATTTGTTTGCAGATTATCATAAAAAGGATAAGTTCGTCTTGCGTTAAGTACTGAGGGAGGTAGCAAACACAAAGATTCAAAGTAGGTTTTTGGTCATGATTAATTATGCTTATCTAGACGTCAACCGAACTCTCCGTCAAACACCCCGCTGTTAAAATGTGTTTCAGTTATGCAAATAACATCATAATTTAAGTTGGTAGCGTCTGTTCAATTGTTGTGCTACCTACTATGTTTAATCACGATGTTATGTTATTTTCGAATGAGGACATTCAAATACTCAGGATGGCCGATGTGGAGAAATATAAAGCATAAAATTATACCTTACTCTTCAGTTCATTGGTCATCCTAAGACAGTTATTACTTATCCGGTTAGGAAAGATAAGTTAGATATGTACATCACTCATTAACTGGTTAAAGTTATGTTATATTTTCTAAAATAAAATGATGCAAGTTCAAAGATTAACAGAAATACTTACTGTTTATAAAATAATTTAATTTAATTTTATGCTTATCGATTTGAAATATTGTTCAAACACTGATATCATATTTTTTTTTATTCCCATTATTGTGTTTCTTGTAAAACAGATTCGGTCTGTCCTATTATTTAATTGCCTATCCATTTGAAATATTGTTCAAAGACTGAAATCATATTGAAGTAAAACTTCTTGGGGCACGGGGGTAAAATTTATTTAACCTCTCAACTGTGGGTTATTCATATATTTGCTTTTCAATTGCTACTAGCCGGGTGCTATCACGAGTGGCTAAGAAATGTAACGGAAATTGGAATCGGTGACGTCAGGGTCGGCTGAAGACTTTTAAAACCGCAACTATTTTCAATACGGTTTTTAACTAATCAGATAAGATAATAATACATTCGTACAATAAAGAATGTTAATTAGTGAGAGAAAAACCTGATGAAACGTTAACAAATAAAAATTATTTTAAGCATTCTTCCACGAGTTCTTGATTTCCGGTATGGCCAAGATGGCGCTCACTCTCTTCGCTAGATGGCGTTAGTAGCCTAATATCTAGCATGACTCAAACTACTTCGTTCAACCTCTTTGTTGGAACCGGAACTTATGTTTGACAGCTGTGCGATGCGATCCATACAGTTTGTAAGAAAAGAGTTTCATCAATGTCACACGGGTCGATATGGATTTCTAAAACAAGCAAAGCAATGCATACATTTGAGCGAGACGGCTTAAAGACGTGACGTCAGATGGTATATAATCTGAGCGAGATGCAAATAGTAGTGACACTATTGAATGAGTTAAGTATATCAACACGAGCGCGACAAATTGTAGATAAGGAATGGTGGGAAATAAATGACATGACGTATTAAAAGTAAGTACAAGTATAAAATAATTTCAAATAATCGGACGTCTGAAACTTAAAAGTAACTTGAAGCAGAGATTGGATCTCAAAATTGGAAATTTAAATCTCTTTTAGTATAGGTAGGTATAGGTGTATAGTATAGGTACCACTTAATGATCTAGCTACAGAAGTTTTACTTCTAACACGTGTACGGTGCTACACGCGTTTTTTTATTATTGTAATTGTGTTTCTTGTAAAACATATTGTGCCTGTCCAATTATTTGAACTGAATTATCGTTCAAGGACTGATATCATAATTTTTATTCCTATAAATTGTGTATCTCATAAAACATACTGTGTCTAATATTGAATGACGTCTGAGACAGACTTTTCATCAGGATGGCCGACTGTTAGAATTGCTATGTGTGAGTACTCGAATCGATCGATTGACATTTAAGATCGATTCGAGTATTCGTCAATCATTTTTTGTATTCTGCTGTTGACAGCATCGTTTTTAAAAAACAAACAATTATTAGTCTATGGTTTGGCTTGGGAAGTTGTACTTTGCTTTTGAGTTGTGATTTTAGGAAATAAAACTAAGTTATGTATTGATAATACCGGGTTTTGTATTACATGCAAACCGTTCTTTAAATAAAAAATATACGCGTGTAGCACCGTACACGTGTTAGAAGTAAAACTTCTGTAGCTAGATCATTAAGTGGTACCTATACTATACACCTATACCTACCTATACTAAAAGAGATTTAAATTTCCAATTTTGAGATCCAATCTCTGCTTCAAGTTACTTTTAAGTTTCAGACGTCCGATTATTTGAAATTATTTTATACTTGTACTTACTTTTAATACGTCATGTCATTTATTTCCCACCATTCCTTATCTACAATTTGTCGCGCTCGTGGTGATATACTTAACTCATTCAATAGTGTCACTACTATTTGCATCTCGCTCAGATTATATACCATCTGACGTCACGTCTTTAAGCCGTCTCGCTCAAATGTATGCATTGCTTTGCTTGTTTTAGAAATCCATATCGACCCGTGTGACATTGATGAAACTCTTTTCTTACAAACTGTATGGATCGCATCGCACAGCTGTCAAACATAAGTTCCGGTTCCAACAAAGAGGTTGAACGAAGTAGTTTGAGTCATGCTAGATATTAGGCTACTAACGCCATCTAGCGAAAGAGAGTGAGCGCCATCTTGGCCATACCGGAAATCAAGAACTCGTGGAAGAATGCTTAAAATAATTTTTATTTGTTAACGTTTCATCAGGTTTTTCTCTCACTAATTCTTATTGTACGAATGTATTATTATCTTATCTGATTAGTTAAAAACCGTATTGAAAATAGTTGCGGTTTTAAAAGTCTTCAGCCGACCCTGACGTCACCGATTCCAATTTCCGTTACATTTCTTAGCCACTCGTGATAGCACCCGCCTAGTAGCAATTGAAAAGCAAATATATGAATAACCCACAGTTGAGAGGTTAAATAAATTTTACCCCCGTGCCCCAAGAAGTTTTACTTCAAAAAATTAACCTTCTCACTCTTCCATCCATATATATACTTGACATAAGTTTAATTGTATATAAAAATAAAAATACATTTCTACTAACAAAAAATGTTCACGACAAAAACACAAGAAACAAAGACAAACTATTTTTACCTCACCCTAGAATTAAAATGTTAAGCTGCAGTCCACATTATATGGCAATTAAAATCTACAATAGACTACCTAACTCCATAACACGCTTAGATACTGCAACTTTGTTCTCGAGACAACTTAACTCATATTTAATAGATAAATGCTTTTACTCATAGATGAATTCCTTTCATACTTAGTATAAATAACAGACCCAGTTTTAAGATTTATTTATTTGAAAGTCTGCCTAATATATATAAGTCTGCATAATATATGTACATAATGCGTGCATGTTTTTGTTATATAATATTTAAGAGATTTTTTATATAGGATAGATAGATAAGATTCACATGTACCTATGTGAGATTATTACCTGTGCAATACCCGAAAAGGGTTCCAAGTCATAAGTTCCTACATAATATAATGTAACATCTGTACATCACTTAGAACGCAATAAACATTTGAGTTTGAGTTTGAGTTATGATTTAGTTAGTAATCGTGAATGAATAATAAATGAAATGAAAATGAATCAATGACACGATTTTTTTAAATTTCAGATGATTCTTCGAAATTATTTTATGTCTAGTGTTTCTTATCCTTCTCATACGACACTTCCCTAATCTCCGAACATCCTTCTCGACTTTTATAAGCCAGGCCCATGGCTGGGTCGAATAGAACTTCGTGTTCCAAGAAGTGGAAAAAGATGTGTTTCGCGTGTGTGGAAGTGGAAAGACTTGAGCTTATTTATCCTTTTGTCGCGTATGGTCCCGTTCGCATTTCGTCCCGATCGCTATTCGTCCCGTTCGCAATTCGCCCCGTTAGCAATTCGTCCCGTAAACGCAACTCATCCCGGTCGCTATTCGTCCCGTTAGCAAATCGTCCCGCGACCATATCCCGTCTCATAATTGACCGAAATTTTGCAGATATTGAAAAGATCGAAGCACCTTCGTATATTTTGAGAAAATATACCTTATATCGAAGTTGAAAGCGGGTTTTAGAAAGAAACAAGTTATCATTTAATGAAATAAATAAAACCTGAATGTTTAGGCAAAGATATGTACATCTCTCATGATGAAGGGGACACCATTTGTATAATTTAATTATTCTCTGTCTCCTCATAAATGATATTCTTAAGTACTTAAGCCATTTTGTTTTCTCTTCCTTGCATTGAAAAGCAGTTATTGAATATAAGTACTTATACTTACCTATTTTTCTTACCGTTAATCTTAAACAAATGGACCCACAAAAATGGTAGAAACTTATTGATAAATACGAAAGGCCATGTCTTTATGTTTCATTTGAATTCGGCTTTTCTATTAGTATATTATCTGAGTGGTATGTAGTGTGAGACTGAGCACGATTGTCAATTTACAATAAGATTCGTAGTGCCTGTAAGGTAAGTAAGTACAGTTCCCCAAAGCCCTAGTTTAGTATAGATCTCATTCTTGTGGGACGAATCTCATTCATGTGACACAAAACTATACTTTCTCTGTGGTGCAATGCAATTTCATTTTCTTTAGGTGATACGTCTAATCGTCCATGCACTCGTATTGAACCCATAATGCCATCTATTAGTAAATAAAGAGACTATTGTACCTAGTTCCTAGTTCCAATCCGGCTTGGCTACACTACGCGTTATCGCGGTAAGCCATGCGGTATAGCGTTAGGTAGCACCCTCTGTTGGCGAGTAGAAGTACTTTTGTGGTTTTGATTCCACTTCTTGATGGTGATGAAGGCAATAGCAGGAACTTTAGTTCTAGACGCACCCACCCATACGACAGATATGCACATATCCGTACCGTTTCTTTTTTTCATCTTGGCTAGATTGATCAGCATTGTCAGCTAGGCACTATAGATGGCGTGGATGTTCCAATTTGAAGAATGCGCGAAACGGCCGGAAAATGTGGCACAGTGCGCCCAATATCTCAAGTGTGAGCAATGTAGTGTGAGACTGAGCACGATTGTCAATTTACAATAAGATTCGTAGTGCCTGTAAGGTAAGTAAGTACAGTTCCCCAAAGCCCTAGTTTAGTATAGATCTCATTCTTGTGGGACGAATCTCATTCATGTGATACAAAACTATACTTTCTCTGTGGTGCAATGCAATTTCATTTTCTTTAGGTGATACGTCTAATCGTCCATGCACTCGTATTGAACCCATAATGCCATCTATTAGTAAATAAAGAGACTATTGTACCTAGTTCCTAGTTCCAATCCGGCTTGGCTACACTACGCGTTATCGCGGTAAGCCATGCGGTGTAGCGTTAGGTAGCACCCTCTGTTGGCGAGTAGAAGTACTTTTGTGGTTTTGATTCCACTTCTTGATGGTGATGAAGGCAATACCAGGAACTTTAGTTCTAGACGCACCCACCCATACGACAGATATGCACATATCCGTACCGTTTCTTTTTTTCATCTTGGCTAGATTGATCAGCATTGTCAGCTAGGCACTATAGATGGCGTGGATGTTCCAATTTGAAGAATGCGCGAAACGGCCGGAAAATGTGGCACAGTGCGCCCAATATCTCAAGTGTGAGCAATGTAGTGTGAGACTGAGCACGATTGTCAATTTACAATAAGATTCGTAGTGCCTGTTAGGTAAGTAAGTACAGTTCCCCAAAGCCCTAGTTTAGTATAGATCTCATTCTTGTGGGACGAATCTCATTCATGTGATACAAAACTATACTTTCTCTGTGGTGCAATGCAATTTCATTTTCTTTAGGTGATACGTCTAATCGTCCATGCACTCGTATTGAACCCATAATGCCATCTATTAGTAAATAAAGAGACTATTGTACCTAGTTCCTAGTTCCTAGTTCCAATCCGGCTTGGCTACACTACGCGTTATCGCGGTAAGCCATGCGGTGTAGCGTTAGGTAGCACCCTCTGTTGGCGAGTAGAAGTACTTTTGTGGTTTTGATTCCACTTCTTGATGGTGATGAAGGCAATACCAGGAACTTTAGTTCTAGACGCACCCACCCATACGACAGATATGCACATAGCCGTACCGTTTTTTTTTTCATCTTGGCTAGATTGATCAGCATTGTCAGCTAGGCACTATAGATGGCGTGGATGTTCCAATTTGAAGAATGCGCGAAACGGCCGGAAAATGTGGCACCACAGTGCGCCTAATTGGGGTAAAAAATCGATCGAGCTAGGCCTCAACTGAAAAATCGCATTATGTCCGAGTTTTCATGCTTTTCTCATACCCGTGCAATAGGATTGACAATTTCCCTTTAGTACATTGAAAATAAGGCATAAATTCCAATGACAATAAAAAAGTAAGTTAACTCATCAGTTTTTAATAAATAAAACAACTATTACTTTACTTTACTTTACTTTACTCAAACAAAGCTACAAAGCTCTTGTCGCATTGCATGTCATTTTGAACGTTAATAAACTCCTTCAAAACTCCGTTCAGAAATGGTGGAGGTGAAGTTGGAGTCAGAGGTACTATTTCTAGCGGAAGTTCCGAACTTTCAGAAGCGGAGGCGGAGCTCCGTTACAACCTACTCAAGCTTTGCGACATGCAAGTTTCACACCAACATAAGTAAGAAACACCAAGGATCAAATTCATTTAGAGTGTAACCTGAATGTTGCCATGTAAAAGTTAGTGGCGCCATCGCTTTTTCCTTAGGATTTCTTGCCAAACTGTAGTAATGTACTCATTACTTTGACAACCTTCTTTGAGCAAAATCGACGTTGCCGCGCTCTTGGAGGAGCCAGACAAGGTGTCCTGCAATTACCATTACAGTCGTGCTTAGCGACCGGCAATTATCATTACAGTCGTGCTGTAGCGACCGGCAATTACCTACCTGTCAAAATCAATGATTGTCGAGCTTTGTTTCAAAAATGGTAACAAAAAAAGGTAGTAGTGCAAAAAGGTTTTATTCAATCCCCCCGTTCCGAGACACGCCAAAATCGATTACAGCGTCTACGAAGCCGTTCCGCTTCCGAGTCAGTTTTGGCGATACAAAACGATGGCATTGTAGACGTTGTAATCTACTCAGGTAATCGATTATGGCGCTGACGGCGATGTCACGGAACTCGACTAGAATTTGGATCTGTGTGACGACAGGGAGCCAAAAAAAAAATAAGCGGGGTTTCTTTTTGCAATTTTCTTTCCGTGTTCCAAATAAATTGTAAAAAATGAGTTCTACTAGCAAAGAATCCTCTAATTCAATGTGTTTAACACCGCCGCCGGACATTAATATGGAAGCGGAATTAGTGATAGAAAATTTTCCGCCGAAGTCAAAGGAAAAATAAAAATTTGCTTAGGAAATGTTCGCGCAGTGGAAAATGGACAGAAAATGAAAGTCTTTGGTGGAAAACGATTTTCTAGCCTGTTTAAGCGAACTATCAAAGATAATGAAGCCCTAATCTCTCTGGAATACTGACTCCTCAGACCAATAACTCATGACTCCATGCTGAAGAGCACGGTTTTGTTTTGATGAAGCACAAACGGAATGGAATTTTAGTAACTGTACCAATTGTTATTTTTATTAAATTATTATTAAGTAGCTTTATTTAGCTGGTTTTATTTCATTACCATTGTCTTTCATATTACTAGCATTGTTTGAGTAAAGCACTATACAAGCCTTGGTCCGCAATGACTGCACTGCTGGCCACGCTACGATGTCCTCGAGCTTTGGTCAGCATAGCAACCTTTGATGTCCGCGCTGTAAAAGCCTCGACCTTCGGTCTAGGCCTTTATTCTAGCTTGTCCGTCAAAGGTTTCAATGTTTTCAATGCTGACCGCGCTGTACAGGCCTTAAGCAATTCAATTCAATTCAAAAAAAAATATTTTATCAGACCGCGGCCGTAATGTACTATTACTTAGGTACTCATTGCGACCTCAGGTCAGGTGAGCCTCAGGTCATGTGACACTATTTTTCGTTTCGTTCAAATAAGGTCGAGTCTGTTCATCATCTGTTATTCAACCTGCTTGCTTGCTATATTTATAGCAAACAGGCACTTTGTTTTCCTCGTGAGTGTTAGACACAGAATTCAATCTTTCAGCCTACACGTTGTTGGAATAAAGTTGTTGTGACATACGGACGGACAGACAGACAGACAGACAGACAGACAGACAGACAGACAGACAGACAGACAGACAGACAGACAGGCAGGCAGGCAGACAGACATACTTGAGGAAATTATAAGGGTTCCTTGTTTCTCTAACGGAACCCTAAAAACCAGCCAAGTCCGTACTTATAGAATCCAATGTCATGACCAGGGAGCACTTATCCAGTGGAGAGCATATAGATACATTTTCCTTTGAAACACATCTCACCAATTTACGGGCGGCGGCGGGGGACGAGGTAAGAGAGCTGTGGTTGGCCAGCCGCTGCCAGGCGCGGTCGCAGCCCTAGGTTTTGGGGGGGGTCATCAAGCAAATGAAGAACATTATAGTATAAAAAATATATATTTTAAAAGATTTTATTTGACTTTCAGTGTCAAATGAAACCAGACACGATTATTTATAATATTATTATAAACACTAACAAATTAAAATTATTAAAAGTAAAAAATACGTTGACCTTATAATACAAATGGCAGCCTTCTAACATTTTTTGAGAAGCGGTTAATAATTTTGCCTACATCAGGTGTTATATCCTGGTGTACATTAAGAAGGGCTAACCCTGTCAGCCTCTCTTCTTTCATTGTGGAACGCAGCCACGTTTTTAGACGCCTTAGTGACGAAAAGGACCTTTCAGCAGTCGCGGCGCTTATGGGGAGGGTACCTAGTATTTTTAATAATATTTTTATGTTTGGGTAAAGGTCCTCATCACAAGCGTCGATTGTAGCCAGCACGCATATTGGAAGTTTCCCACTACTTTCGGCAAGTTCCCGCCTCCACTTCGTGACCCAGAGTTCATATTCTGTAACGACAGTGGATGCAGGAACACCTAAGAAGTGGGTATAGAATTCCGCGGCTTTTTTTACATTTCGAAGGTCCTCTTCGGTCACTTCTATCTTTGGCATGAAAATGCCCAGTCCAAATAAGTTTAATGTGTCTGCACTTAGACGTTCTTGCAGGTCACTGTTTATATTATCTAGAAGTGGTACAAAAATTGTTCGCTTGTAATATTCTTCTACGGTTCCCTGATGATTGTCACGGTTTGTCTGTCGAGGCACGGTACGAGGAGCTTTTATTTCAACATCCAGTTTTTGAGCTAGATCTTGTGCCTCGACAAACAGGTTGTGAAAGTGATTATCAGCGTTCTCCCGTTTACGAATCAGTATGTCCAGTGTGTCCTTAAGAGCATCTGTGGCTCTCTTTAAGTCCAAAGATATTTTTTGCAAAAAGCGACTTAGCGAAACAGTTGTTCCTGAAAAAAAAACAATAGGTTAGTTATGAAACACTCGCTTTCAAATACATTTTATAATACTATTTCATTTAGAAGGAATCTTCATACCCAGTACGTCGGCTAAGCAAATGGATGCGATGATAAAATCCGGACTGCACAGAGCATGTCGTAAACAATTGGCGTCTGATGCAGATTTGCTGTCTTGCCAGGTTGAAATTTTCATAAGTGCATCACAGATTTTAACTAAAGTGTCGCCCTGAAATTGCAAATACCCGTCATGCCGTTCTACCCACCGAGTATCACACAGACTTTCTAGTTTGCCACCAAGAGCTTCTTGAAAAATTCTGCTTCGTTTGGCTGAGGCATTTGCAAAAGCCACTAATTTCTTCATTGTTGCTGATGCGTTTCTGCAACTCGTTACCTTTGACGATTTTGCCAGGGAGTTATTCAGGATATGATTATTACATGGACATCTTTGTGCATGGGTTGCAGTTTTTATGAGTTCTGCTACGGCACCCTTCACCTCAGAGGCCATAACGGAGCAACTGTCTGTGCCTATTCCAACGCAGTTCGACAAATCCAAGCCAAATTTCTGACAGAGGTCTATAACAATATGTGCTAAAGCTACTCCTGTAAGTTTTAGTTCGTCCTTATGCAGCACATCTTCATTTCGGATTTCTTTGTAGGCATCACAAAATAAAATGAAGTCTTCCCGAATCATATTTTTGTGAAGATATCGAAATGATAAACTGAGTTGTTCTGTTGCTGAGATGTCAGTTGTTTCGTCAAATATAACAGCAAAATATTTAGACGCTTTTACATTATTTATTATGAGCTCCTGTATATCTTCTTTACATAAGTCTAATATTTCGTTTTGTATTCGATTACTTATGTATGTAGCATTAGCAGAGCTATTTTTTAAATGCTCTTCTAATATTTTATCACCTGCATCGATCCGAAACTTTAGTAAAGCTCTGAAATTTCCTTCATTTACGGGACTTTCACTAACATTAGTAAGAAGCGATCCTGAATCACGATGGCCACGAAGGGCGATATTTTGTTGACCACAGAAAATTATTGTTTTAATTATGGGTGTCAAACGTTGTCTATTTTCTTCCACTTGTTTTGCACGTTGTGATGATATTTGATTTCTGACATCCAACGAGGGATTTTGGTATCTCATGAGAAAGCTTTTTCCAGCTTCGACTGCTCTCTTGTGGTACAGGTTCCTTTCATGTACAGACAATGCACCTTTGTCACCCAAAAGGTCATCAAACACTTGTAATGGTTCCTTCACGAGACGTTTTAATGGTGTCTGGGTACCTTTTCCTGCCGCGCTTTTGGAAAAAAGTGCGCAAAACTTGCAATAGAGGCCGCGGTCTTTATCCGAGAGAACTAACCAATAGAATTTGTCTAAATGAGACCTCTGAGCGTACTTTTTAGTAGTTTTTCCTTTTTTACGTACAATGTTATGTGGAAACTCATAATTCACAGGTGGTATCCAATGTCGTTCCAGAAGTGCAGCTAATGCAAAGTCGTTTAGATTCTCGCTATTGATATGGTACCCAATATCGGTCTCAGTAGATGATATAAATGTTCTTTCTTTAGAAGGTCTGATAGTAGAAGCAACATTTTCAGAAGTATGAGCATTGTCTGTCACTGAAGCTGAAGCACGTTTATCGCCATTATTAGTGTTAATATCAGTAATTACATGCTCAGCGCTATCCGTCACTGAAGCTGAAGTACATTCCTTGCGACAATTCTTAGTGTTAGTATCAGTGAGTACATGCACAGCGCTATCCGTCGCTGAAGCTGAAGCACATTCCTTACCACAATTCTTAGTGTTAGTATCAGTGAGTACATGCTCGTTGTCATCGCTTTTTTTGGGTTTTTTTGTAAAAAAGCTATCGATTGTTCTCAAAGTGCGTTTTGAACCACTCTTCAAAGAATCACCCTGCCACCAATAAAAAGCAGTAGTTAGTGCACAGATTAATAAAGAGGTTAGTGTAAGAAATAAATCAACGAAAAATATTCACTTAGGTACTAAAAACACGTAGGACGTAGGTAGGTAGCGATTTAAGTATGAAAGAAGCAACATATCTCGCTCGTGTATAAGATTTCGCTTTTACATATTAAAACGACAGACGAGCCGACGCGAAACCGCGAAATACCTATCAATATCAATCAAAGTTTTGGTCAAGACAGTGATGATTATGATGAGCCCAGCCCACGGGTCCGCCTTTTGTCTGCCATGCAACATGCAATAGGTAGGTAGGTAGTTTGCTTTTAGGTAGGTAGTTTGCTTTCAAATACTTATATGTAGGTACCTAGCTTTTATATAAGATTTAGTTGAGTAGGTAAATCTGTGAATATCAGGCTTCTAATCTCAGATAAGTGATTGGAAACATTCATTACTTCGTTCAGGAAAATAATAACAAACACAATGCCTACCTACCAAAAAAAAACCACGCACGCCATGCTTAAATTTAGGATTCGACCTAATAAATAAACTTACCATGATTTATTCACAATTTCACACTGCATCACACATACACACACACACACAACACGTCAATAGCAAAGCGAACTTTCTTTTTACTTCATTCCGTACCTAGGTAGGTAATGAAAAATTCGAATTGCTCCGAGCCGAAAGAAGAATGAATGACATGCGTCGGGAGCGGAGAGGAAAGGGCGGGGGAAGGGGGGTTAGAACAGTCGTTTCGCGTTCCGCCCCGCCCCGCGCCACCTCCGTGCCGCACCGCCCGGTCTCGCTCTCGCGGTCTTTTTTGAATATTGTAGTTGCAGAGAATGTCTTGTCATCACAACGCTAGTTACTAGTTATTATTCTGTGTCATCACCATCAGAATAATTTTTGAAAATTATGGATATCTTTACCGTTCTTTGACTATTTTAAGTGTAAGACTAAATACGTTAGTGGGCATTTAATAATTTCTTTAAACATTTTGTAAACCATCAAGTTCTAGGTGATTTTTCAAATTGATGAAACTGGTTTTGGGGGGGGTCATGACCCCCATGACCCCCCCCCTGCGACCGCGCCTGGCCGCTGCGAAACTGTCTGGCGGCCAGTCATCGTACATAAGTTGCGTATGCGAACGTTTGTTGAGTACAACAAACGTTGCGAGCCGCATTCCCCCGCAGGCGCTTTGGCGTAAGGGATTTGGCGAATTTCATCTCCAAAGGGGGGAGGGGGGGTAACAGTTTGTATGAAACTCCAAAACTACTGGACCTATGAATCTTTTATTTGGCAAGTAGGTATTTTATAAAAGTGAGACTTCAGTAAACATAATTTTTACCAGAATTGCCCCTGCTAAGGGGGGACAATAGGGGGATGAACTTTGTATGGACATGAAGCTGTAGTTTGGCAAACAGGTACTTTAATAATAACTGGCCAAGTGCGAGTCGGACTCGCGCACGAAGGGTTCCGTACGATTATCTATAAAAAACCGCAAAAATAAAAAAATGTATGGGAGCCCCCCCTAAATATTAATTTAATTATTTATTTTTTAAGTAAATAATATACTCAATATATTGTAAACATTTTAAGCGTCTACCTGCTACCATTATCAATATCGAGCAAAAATGAGCAAAAATATCACGTTTGTTGTATGGAAGCCCCCCTTAATATTAAATTTCTTTTGATTTTTAGTATTTGTTGTTATAGCGGCAACAGAAATACATCATCTGTGAAAATTTCAACTGTCTAGCTACCACGGTTCATGACATGAGATACAGCCTGGTGACAGACAGACGGACGGACGGACGGACGGACAGACAGCGAAGTCTCAGTAATAGGGTCCCGTTTGGCACCCTTCGGGTACGGAACCATAAAAACCAAAGACTATGTATCCAATTCCAAGTCAGCGCCTGCGGGGGAATGCGGCTCGCCAAACGTTTGTTGTATTCAACAAACGTTCGCATACGCGCCGTATAAGTATCTGCATTCTATTAATTATAAGTATCTGCATTCTATTAATTAGGTCTTACTTACCACAGAATACTTTTGTACTACTTTCATGGCTGTTTTATGGAACTCTTCTTCGTTTACGATTAGTTTGAACTCCATGATATTTTTTAATTTAGTCTACTTATGTACCTTAAAGCTAGATCCGATATGAGCATCATAATCAAAACATTACAGTAACATACGCTATTTTATTTAATAAGGTATATCGATGTGATTTAAATTTGGCTGAAATGAGATTTTTCTGAATATTTATCGTCCGTACCTTCTATCTGTGACAACTTTCATTATTTAGTCTCTATTTAGTTGCTTAAAATATTAGTTAAAAAGTGCAAATTTTCAGGCGGGAAATTCATGTCTGCGAAACGCACTCGAAACGAGTCGCAAAAGGTGGTGACGTCAGTACGACCTTCTTCCTTTTGTTATTAGCCAGGTACAGGTACGACGTTCATTGATTTGAGGCTCAACTCCTCAGATCAATAAAACTCTTTGCTCTATCAACCGGCCTGTCAGTTCTCATCATCGCAATGGCGGATACAGGGGTGTTATGGGGGCCACGCCCCCCCCCCCCCCCAAACAACCCAGGAATTTATAAATTTTTGGCTCAAATTTCGGTTCAAGTGTACACAGCATTAGGGATGCAAACATCGCTCATAAAAACATCGATCCATCGACACATCGATGTTAAAAAAAAAACATCGATGTCAAAACATCGGTCCTAAGAACATCGATGTATCGATGTTTTAACGATGTTTTTCAACATTTTATATTTATTAATAAATATCAATGAAATACCGTCTTTTAAGTTTTATATATCTATTTATTATGTTATTAAATTTTTAATTTTTATTGAATGAAACTGAGTTCAGAAATAGTAATTTTGAGAGACGTTTCCCGGTAAGTCTGTTGCATGTCTCGCTCGCACCTATGCTTACCCGAGTAAGAAGGAGAAAGTAAGATGTAAGAATTAATAATGATCGACTGGTATCGGGTCGGATCTGGATCGATCAAAAAGTACACCTAAAAGCTAATGATGTTGTGAAAAAACTAAAAACATCGGTCTTAACATCGTTCTAGATAACATCGATGCATCGAAGTATCGTTCATAAAAACATCGATGCTA
Source organism: Argyresthia albistria (assembly GCA_963457715.1). Classification (NCBI taxonomy): domain Eukaryota; kingdom Metazoa; phylum Arthropoda; class Insecta; order Lepidoptera; family Argyresthiidae; genus Argyresthia; species Argyresthia albistria. The sequence goes on from OY735260.1 coordinate 10,696,283, forward strand.
AAACATTGATGTTTTGTGAACGATACATCGATGTTTCAAAACATCGAGGTATCGTTTGCATCCCTACACAGCATACTCAGAAGAAACAGAAATATATTCGCAATGTAATTTCTCGGGGGCGGCTAGCGCCGCCGTATGAGTTCTTGTGTTCCTGATGTGATGACCTAGAAATTTCATTCTTTGGACTCAACTTTTCGATTTAATTCAGGTGCACTTTTACATGTGATTTTTCCGGGGGGTGCGCCGATGAGTTTTAGGTAGCCATGTGAATTTTCCGGGGCAGCATGAGTTCCTTTTTTTAGAAGCACCCAGGAATTTCATTATTTGGACTCAACTTTTCGATTTAATTCAGGTGCAGTTTTACACAGCATATACTCAGAATATATTCGACATGCTAGCCATAGCCATATGATTTTTCCGGGGCGACTTGCGCCGGCCGTTGAGTTGATGTAGGGTTCTCGTTAGTCGACTTGTTGCTAGCCATAGAAAATTTTCGGGGCAACTCACGCTGCTCTATAAGTTTTCATAAGGTTCTCGTCACACGACTTGTAGCCGTGGGGAATTTCCGGGCCGGCTAACGCCACCCTATGAGATCTTATGAGGTTCTTGTCACTCGTGTTGCTAGCAATGAAACATTTCCGGGATGGCTAACGCCGCCTTATGAGTTAATTAAATGAGGTTCTCTTTACTCTACTTGCTAGCCATGGGAAATTTCTGGGCCGCCCTATTAGTGTCCGTTGGTTTGGGTAGGATTATTGAAGGTTTTCCAAAAGCAGTACAAAGCGCGTAACTTTATTTTGAAAACATTAAATGTAGGTAACTTACTAAATATACTTTAGAAATAAGATACTGAACAAATTCAAATGCCCCCCCCCCCCCCCCCAACTGAAATCCTGGATCCGCCCCTGCATCATCGACATTCATTACCCCGGTTCTCTGCTGTCAACGGGTAGTAAACAAACATAGACTATGGGCTGTCTATACATTTTATTCTATAGTGGTGTGGTGTGACCTCAGATTTTAAACTCCTTAGATACCCGCACCCGCCGCGCCGCCGCCGCCGCTACAAGTGCGGCGTTTTTGTCGCCATTACTTACTACGTTATTGCCTGCGATTTGGGAGGCGACATGAACTATACTAACTAAACTATTTAAAATGGTGCGTGTTTGAAAATGGAATCTGTGGCCACCGCGGCCGCGCAAAAGCTGTCGGATTTGAAAGTTGTCAGTTTAGTGCCTTTAGTTCCTCTAGTTTAGAGGTTTGGTTGGACACCTCCCAAATAGGGGGGAGTGTAAATGTTAATTTATTAGTTAAAATTATTATATTTTGCAGTGTTTTGAACTTTTTCTATGTTAGTATATTACGATGTGAACTATGAAAATAAATAAATAGAATACGAAAAAAATAATACATGAATATTCTCTATATTGTTTGCTTACTGGTTAAGTATGCAGTATAAACAAAACACACATTGTACACGCATTATACATTTGCTTGTTTTTATTGCGTGCCTTTATTATCTATTCGTGATAGTATTATTTTTTTCTGTCTTTGACACTTTGTCATTCGGTATGACATTGGAACAAGTGTGTTTATGGTTCCGTACCCGAAGGGTGCCAAACGGGACCCTATTACTGAGACTTCGCTGTCCGTCCGTCCGTCCGTCCGTCTGTCACCAGGATGTATCTCATGAACCGTGGTAGCTAGACAGTTGTAATTTTCACTTATGATGTATTTCTGTTGCCGCTATAACAACAAATACTAAAAAACAAAAGAAATGCATCTTTGTTTTTTTTTTAATGGGGATGGGGATGGATTCAAAGACCAACACGGCTTTTTCGGAAGGATATTAGTAGGAATTTCGATGAAAAGGGTCAGTGACCTAGCTGTGCCTACTTGCACATCAGAAAAGACCGTCTGTTAGGTTAGGCATCATCTGGTCCGAGAGACGGTACCTGATGGTTGACTCGATTCTGTGTGATAATGATAAATTGATCCGGACGCTTCCCGACATTTAATGTTCTCTGAGTGTGTACACTTTGCAACCGTATCAAAATGCGACCAAAAAGTGTAACTACGCATACGAAGTTGCGGGCTTAGTGCTAGTATCCAATAAAACGGCTTATCTATCTATTTTAATGTATTGGGCCACATGATGCCCACATGATGCCCACATGATGCCCACATGATGCCCACATAAACTTATCTAGCACGGTTTTGTGTGCACGAATCGTTTGTCTATTTGCCTGCTATGCTATTGCTATGTAAATATTTATGATCAGCAATTACAGTACACACTTCACTCCTGTGCTATATATACTTATACTGCGCCACAATGTGAATAAATAATAATTAAGTTGTAATATACCGAACCGGTGAGGCCTTTGCCCAGCAGTGAGACACCATAAATATAGGCTATTTAAAAAAATACAACTAAGTTCTTCTGCAAAAACATTGTGAAACAAAGAGAATAATGGAACCAGCAAAGTACGAGGATCTACCAGAAGATGTGGCCGAGAGAATTGAAGAGTTGCATCAACCTTGTAACGGTGGATTTTTTTTTTGTAGTAAAACTTCTTAGGGCACGGGGGTAAAATTTATTTAACCTCTCAACTGTGGGTTATTCATATATTTGCTTTTCAATTGCTACTAGCCGGGTGCTATCACGAGTGGCTAAGAAATGTAACGGAAATTGGAATCGGTGACGTCAGGGTCGGCTGAAGACTTTTAAAACCGCAACTATTTTCAATACGGTTTTTAACTAATCAGATAAGATAATAATACATTCGTACAATAAAGAATGTTAATTAGTGAGAGAAAAACCTGATGAAACGTTAACAAATAAAAATTATTTTAAGCATTCTTCCACGAGTTCTTGATTTCCGGTATGGCCAAGATGGCGCCGCCGCCGCCGCCGCCGCCGCTGGCTGGGACAAACAACAGAACAAAACCAACTAGCATGACTCAAACTACTTCGTTCAACCTCTTTGTTGGAACCGGAACTTATGTTTGACAGCTGTGCGATGCGATCCATACAGTTTGTAAGAAAAGAGTTTCATCAATGTCACACGGGTCGATATGGATTTCTAAAACAAGCAAAGCAATGCATACATTTGAGCGAGACGGCTTAAAGACGTGACGTCAGATGGTATATAATCTGAGCGAGATGCAAATAGTAGTGACACTATTGAATGAGTTAAGTTTATCACCACGAGCGCGACAAATTGTAGATAAGGAATGGTGGGAAATAAATGACATGACGTATTAAAAGTAAGTACAAGTATAAAATAATTTCAAATAATCGGACGTCTGAAACTTAAAAGTAACTTGAAGCAGAGATTGGATCTCAAAATTGGAAATTTAAATCTCTTTTAGTATAGGTAGGTATAGGTGTATAGTATAGGTACCACTTAATGATCTAGCTACAGAAGTTTTACTTCTAACACGTGTACGGTGCTACACGCGTATTTTTTTTTTAATATGAATCAAATATTAAATACAAATAAAAACAATAAATCAAACTTTATGTCTTAATAAAAGTGTTTGAAATAGTCATGATGTAGTTCCTAAGAACTAAGTAGAGTAATAAGTAGGGAACTTTTAATTAAATTTTAAAGGTAATAAAATAACTCTTTACCAATTTAAAGTTAATTAATGCAATGTTTCTTCTTCTTCGTGTGGAAACTTGTAACTAGGAATCAAAGTAGGTCCTTCCAGTAGTCAGCCACCGCGATGGTCTTGTCGTTAGCCTGCATAAGGTCGGCGTGTGTGCAGGAAGTCGGGCACAGCGGGCACGACAGCAGGTGGCCGGAAGTTTGGGGGGGCACCGCAACGGCAGCTTGTACTTGCATCCTCAGGCAGGATGGCCCAGCGTCGCATGTTGTCTCTGGTGCGCCCGACGCGTGATCTCAGCCGGTTTAAGGTTTTCCACAGCCGCCAGCCCACGTTTTGGCCTGGAGGGAGTTGCTCCTCAAGTTTACCCCAATCAGGGCTTTGTGGGGATCGCTCCCAAAGCCTAAGCCTTACGGAGGCAGACGTCCCAGCGACAGGGTCTGTTGTGGCCTGGAAGCTTCGTCTGGATTTAAGACGAGGTTTTGCTGACTTAGGGTATTAACATTTTATTACCCGCCAGTCTCTGTCTGGCCAGGAGTCGGGTCAGGGTGGTCCTTATTCCTAAGAAAAAATAAACTTTAATTTCGCGGAGCACCGCGTAATTCGATTATATACCAGAAACTAATTCATTATTTTTTTTAGTATATTTTTAAATGACATCTGCATCTGTCTTTGCGAGTTTAACTTGCAACCTTTAATTAATGAAACCATCATTTAAGCTGTCCTTCAACGCTTTAAAAAATACAGCTGGTAGCGACCTCTAAATGTTAACAAAAAAACTAAAAAAATGTTTAGGCTCTATTTAGGCTGGATTAACTATCCCGGGGATACTTTGTATGACAATGACAGTTCAAATTGAGGTGATGATCTGGTGTCTATGAAAAAGTACGTACCGTAGGAAAGGCCACGTTCCTCCAAGCCTTGCAGAGATTGATATCGAAACACTGGATGGATTTTTAAATAAACCGCGCCAAATCTGAATGCCGTAATTACTTCAATTTCGTTTGCGGATATTAGTCAAAAATATAAGTGATAGTGAGTGTAAGTCCAGATGATAATACAACAACAAACGCAAATGACAAATACAGGATCTGTTACCAATAAAATCAAGACAAATATATGTAAAAACTGTGTTTACGTGCAATTTAAGAGGAACAAAGTGGTTTTCTGAAAATGCATTTTGAGCATCTAAACATTAAACAAGCTTTAACCTTGTGGAGGACATATCACAATTGTGTTAATTAATATACAATTGTAATTCTAAACACGTGTGGTATTTAATTCTCATAGAGGGTGATGAAAAGTAGAGTGTCCACCTCAGGAGTAAAAACTATTTTTGGCTCAAGTGATGTACTTTTGAAACCCTCGATCCCTCAGGATTTTACTTATGAGTCCCGAGGAATCCCTCGGTCGCTCGGGTTTCCAAAAACACTCTCGCCCTAAAAATAGTTCTTTACTCCCCTGGCCTACTATTTGATCTCGCTTAGGCTTAGATCGCACAGATCATAAAAAATTTCAGAGAATACTTGAAACTTCAGGATCGTATTCGGAATACAGAAATAAGACGTCGCACTCTTGGAGATGTCATACGAATAAATAAATAAATACATACATTATATTATGTAATTCAAAGAGATAAATTATGATGAGCATTTATTATCAGTTTTCCTCTCTATTGCAGATGGTTCATTGATAAAGCATGTTAGATTGGCTTTATTCGGGGAGGGACGTTATTGCCTCCCAAGAATATTTTTTTCGAATGTTCTGCCTTATCTCGGATGCTTTCAGTTCCGGGCTGAAGACGTTTGTATCGGAGGTATGCCCAGATCAGGTGAGTTGGAACGTGGGATATTAATTTTTAGTCCAGGAAAAAACCCAAATCTATTAATACCAACCATAAATGCAGACATATAGGTAAAGTAAAGTAAAAGCCCATTCATGTCCTTGTCGTAGTTGGTTGGATAAATCAGACACTTAAGACCGACATTTAACGAAGTCACTAGCATTTTGATTTAAATAAAGCATCTTCGAAAACGTTTAACAATCTGTCTTACCTAAAGCCAGCGTGTTGGTTAAAACAAGATGGCGTCACGACAACAGCTGATTACTTTCAGAGTCTATCTTTTGCTTGCCTAGCTATAAACGACAAATAAAACTAATTATATTTGAGTAAGTAGGTAATTTAATACAAACATGCTCGAATATTTTCACTACACTTATAAATTGTCACCTATTAATGGTACTCCAGGTCTTTAAGTAAATAGTTTATCAATCCATGTTTTTGTAAGTGACTGTTTGTTACCTAAATAAAATTAAAATAAAAATCTATGGTTTTTTGTTTCAAATTTGGTCTTTGGTGCAATTGTGAACATGTTGTCGACTCCGCCATGATTATTTCACGATTAATAGTTTCACAAAACCGAATTGGTTGCTTTAGGTTACTTTCTGTGCCAATAATAAAGATAGGTTGTGTTAGGTCACAACCCTATGAACCACCCGGAGCCGAGCGAAGCGGAGCGGAGCGAGGCGACCCCAGGTAGTTTCACAAAACCGAATTGATTGCTCATTATTACCTGAAATAAAAAAAAATTGGTTGCCTGTAAAGTCGGTATACGGGCGAAAGTTTTACGTGACAACGACTTTGAGTGGTAAAATAATTTTAATTTGAATATTCATTCGTATAGTAGGAAGAAGGATGAAATAATAGTAACAATTTAAAACATTTATTTTTTATACAAAGAATTATATTTAAATCGCTCGAGTGGAAGGGACGCGTGCCTTTCACTTTTTATATCTGTCTCTCTCGCTCTTAGGCGGGCTAACCATGCCCGAGTGGAAGGGACGCGTGCCTCTCACTCGCTCTCATTGTGAGCGCATAACGTGAGCGGAGCGTAACGCAGTTTCTTGAAGTGTCACCCGGCAAACCAATTTATAAGACGTTGTCACGTCAAAAAGATGATTATTAATATTACCCTACCAAAGTTAAAATGCGTCTCGTTGCCTAGTAACGTTTAGACAACTCGTTAAACGTTTCGTTCACTCACTTGTCTAACGGAACTTTAGCGACTTGGTTTAATGTCGATCGTTAATTAACGGTCTGGTGTTAGTTAAGTGTCTTATTATTTAACCAACTAACTGTGACATCCACTCGGAGGGGCATAGGTCTTTACCAGGATACGAGTAAGGGCGTTTTTATGTATAATATATTGTAGGCCCATAATAATATTACAAAGTCAAAGTCCTAGCAAAGGCTTGCTCTTTTATAGCGTCGTCGTCGGCTTATGCCTGCCCTCCTCCGGTCTGATATCTTGTAGAATTCGGTGGATATCTGTTAGAATAGAATAGACGTTTATTGCATAAAATCTTATAGGCACACAAACATCCCACAAAACCAAACGTTAGTATGGTTTGTCTGTGGGTCGGCTAATGGCTTGCATTCTGTATCTTTGCTCTTTGTAATTTGTTTATTTAAGTATGTGCTATTGATGTTCCAAATAAAATAAAATAAATAAATAAAGGTAAGCAGGTTTTTGTCGAAACGGAAACTTTGACCGAAACCTGTTTTTAAAAAAAACAAAACTATTTAATTTTCCCTCGCATAATTTTCATTCATAAATTACCATCTGAAAATTTTCCTGAATTTACTTAAAAGTGTGGATACCCCCGCCAGCCACCGCTCCAGTGCTAACAGACTTTCCCTCGTGCCCTGAGCCCCACGCCACGCCGTGCGACTCTTTTCGGACCCATTTACATGTGTTTTTTTATATTAAAAAAAAAAACTGAACAATAAATATATTTTTTTAACTTCAGTGTCGGGTAAATAACAACCTCTGAGCTCGGCGTAACTTTACAAATCAACACCCTGTATAAGATGTGTCGGCGAACCAGTTAATAAAGTTTTGAAACTTACGTGGCATGATACCTTTGGGTGTGGAGATCAAAACGCACAACTCCCCCACCCCTACCCCTACCCCTCCCCTTTTGGATCTGGAAGATGATCTTTGGAGCATGCAGTAGTATTGAAAGTTACTATGCGGATGCGGCTAAGTAAATACATTTGATTCCATCTTGATTGTTTTGGGAGTTATTTGGACCCCCATAAAAGTCAACGCAACTACTGGACCAGTTTTAATAAAAAAAATGTTGTCGACGCAAAATTTCATCTTCTTGATTTACTCATATAGGTACTCATGTTTTAACAATTATGTAAAGTTTTCGAATAAAAAGTGAAAAACTGTTAACGGGGACAAACTTCACGGTGAGGGGGGTATAGCGTCAGAGGGGGGGGGTTAAACTCGACATCCAAAGGTATCATGCCAAACAAAATTCAAAACTTTATTAATTCATTTGTTGAAAACACAGAATTACCAAGTAATAGTTTAACATGGGTTTCCTACGCCATTTCTGAGAGGAATCAATAGGTTCTGTGAGGAATGTTTTGTATCAAAATCAAATCGCTTAAAAACATATTTATCTTTAGGTACACACTGGCTGGCTGAAATGACATGGCTCATTCGTCAGAACCTGGACTTTGATACTGCTCAATCGGTAGATCACGAGAAAAGAATCCTCTATTATGAGTAAGCAACATTGATTTGTGTTAATTATAACAATAAGGTTTAGCAAATAATATGGCATGTTATTTTATCAAATGTACAACCTTTAGATCACGACATATTTTAAACGAATGTGTAGGTATGTTTACCATTATCACTTAACTTACGGCTTTCAAAAAGTACACACAGTAGGCTTGTGGCCAAGGTAATCCAATAAATCTAGGAACAAGTCTTAAATTGACATTACGTAAAAAATGGATTGACATTCTCAGAATAGTATATTTCCAGCAGATATATTTTATAAAGTCTATTTTGTCAAAAAAAAGACAGCATTTGATGGCACTTTTACATGACGTCATTCTTTTGTTATTTCATAGAACTCAGGAACAAAAGTTCCGTTTTGACAGTTCCTAAAAAGTATCTATTTTGACTTGATAGGCCACAACCCTATTATATGGGTGAATATAGGCATGTATATTACCTTTGCTGTGTTTTCTTGCTCAGAAGGCTGCCCAACTAAAGTGGGCCTGGGCCGGCCATGTTGCTCGAAGGCTGCCGAATAGCTGGGCTAAGAGAGCCACAGACTGGCTCCCAGGAAATGCAAAGAGAAAGCGTGGCCGACCCAGGAAGAGATGGAGTGATGATGAGTTGGATCTATGGGACAAGGAGTGGAGGGACACCGCCCAGGATCGGATAGAGTGGAAGAGGGGGAGAGAGGCCTTTGCCCAGTAGTGGGACATGGTGGGCACGACATAATAATAATAATGTTTTTCTTTGTGTTTCTTGATTCTCTTAGATTTTGACCATTCTTGTTTTATTGGATAACTCCAACTTAGGGAACAATGTAAGTGTTATCAAAATCACTAAATTAATCAAAACTATCACCAAACATTGGTCAACTAATTCTGAATTTCTGAATTGGCCAACTTCAATAATATATTGATTACCTAAATAATGGATTGATCACCTAAATTGTAGTCTAATCACCTAAATAGTTGATTGGTAATAACAGAAATAATAATAGATTGGTCACCTAAATAGTAGATTAATCACCTAAATAGTAAATTTATCATCTATAAAATCTACATAGTAGATTGGAAAACGTTCATTTTAAAGATTTTATTTCATAAAGAGTTTTGAAGGAAACTCAATATTATTATTATTTCATTTAAATAATGTAAACAAAGCAAGAAGCTCTTATGTCTATCAACTAATTTTAACTCATTTCAGTGCCCCTTACTCAGTTGAAAATCTCCACCCAGAAGTCTGCCTAGAACGCTTCCGTTCTTTACCCGACCCTCGATATTTTAAGACCCACTTGCCATTGTCCCTTCTTCCTGCTGATATATTGGACAAAGGAAAGATGCTGTATATACTTCGGGATCCTCGTGACCTCATCGTGTCCAACTATTACTACTCCAAATCTTTCAAAACTTTTCCGTTCAAAGGATCACTGAAGGAATTTTACTACTTATATAGGAATGGATATTGTAAGTACATTAATATAACATGCACTGTACAGTACAGTACTGGTACTGTACAGTGCAGACTATGATAACATATTTGAATGCAGCCCAACTGGCCCAGTTGATTCTAATTCTAAGGCACCAGACTTTTAACTGCCGCCCAATACAGTTTACGCACAACTTATCTTCTATCAGCCAGGTTCCCAATTAGCATTTTTATTTAGTTTGTGTTAGGCTGTAAGCTGAAAGTCGGCTTGATGTACTCTTTGAAGAAGGTCTATAAGGATTATTATTGATTTTATCTGCCTAAATGTGCCATTGCCATTCCGTATGGGATAATGTGTTCAGCTATTTTGTGATTGTTTTTTGAAAAACACCACTCACAACTTCATGTGGGTACTAGCGGGTAGTTTTATTTCTAAATTTTATTATAAACTATGTGTGTGTTTTATGCTGATACAGCGAATAAAAGTTTATTCTATTCTATTATACCTATTCTGAAAATATTTTGTTCTTATGTTTCAGTCTTATACGGTCCTTATTTCCGAAATGTAAAAGAGTTCTGGGCACAAAAAAAACATCCAAAGTTGTTGATTTTATTTTATGAAGAACTTTTTGAGGTGAGTTAAACATAAAACTGGAATTTCCAAACTGTATATTAGGATTATGTAGGTACAGTTTTCCAACGATCGATCTTTTGGCTGATAAGTGACGTTTACAGGGGGCGCCAGCTCTACGCAACTTAATACAACGCAATTGAATAAAACTTGTTTGATTCAATTTGTCAGGACATGAGAGCGGCAGCGCGTCGCGTAGCCGAGTTTTTCGGGCGCGAGTACTCGGACCAGCAGCTCGATGCGCTGTGCTCTCACCTGAGCTTCAGCAGCATGAAGGCGAACCGACGGATCAACCGCGCTGTATATCTGGGCGATGATCACGATCAGATGGTTCGTAAAGGTGAGCATCTACATACATAGCGAGTCCCACATGGAGTGACTGCAGGACCTGGAGGCATAATTGCGCTGACGCAGTTTCGATATTCATTCCTCCGTTTTCCAACAGGGAGCTGAGGACCTAACTTAATTAACGTGTTAGTTCGATATGTTGACAAGTTTGACAATAAACAGCACATAGCGATGAAAAATGCTTTTAGGAAGACACATTTTCGTAAAATTCAACTCTTTCTAGCTACTCTTTCGGAAATCACCATGTCATAAATTCATGAGGAGCCCTATAATTGAAAACTCTGGGTACACCCTGACCCTGACAGACGGATGAATCATCATCAGTGATGATCAAACTTCAGAGTAAATAATTCCACCTTCCTCACAGGCGTGTCTGGCGGCTGGCGCGAGGAGTTTGACGAGGAGATGACGGTGGATGCTGAAGCCTGGATCAAGGACAACTTGCGGGACTCCGACCTGCGATATCCGCATATGAACTTTCAATGAGACGCTGAGACCGTCCCTTTTTTTGTCCTATTAAACTAATGTAGTAACTGTACTGTAACTGTGTTATTTTTTTTTGTATTTTTAGGCAAAATAAACTTTTTCTATTCTATTCTATTCAATAAATAAAACTATGACCTAATAAAGTTCAAAGAACCTAAAGGATTTCGTTGTAATGCAAAATAAGTTAGGTACGCGTTTCCCATACGAGGCGACTGAGGTTCAGTTTTATTCATATTTATCCACATATTCAAAACTCCATTTTGACCGTGAACTAATGAAAACGTTCTGTTCTGACGTCATTTCTGTGGCACCTATCAGTCATAAAAATAAAAATGCAGTAAAATCATCACTGTCCGGCGGTCTAGCCACGCCCCGTAACCAATCAAATCGTTTCCAATTATCAAGCCAAGTTTACAGTGACCAGTTGAAGGCAAACTTTCGAACGCGAAGGTTGTGTCCTGTCCTGTGAGCGTTTAACAGATTTAAATTTAAATTTCACAGCATTCTTATCACGAATAGACTGTGGTTAGTTTAAATAAAATCGAGATAATAATTTGTCACTCGTGATTTTATTACGCCACCCACCCACCGCCCAAATTTATCGATACTATTATCTCTAATAATTGTTCATTGGCGAGTAGTTGGATTTGTTGCTCAACTGGATCCGAGTTTTGTACGGGCGAACCACGGACCGCGGACTCGATGTTGTTATAGAAATCCGACAGTAATATTACGATAAAATATACGAATTTGGTGTTTTATTCTAATTAAAAAGCAATAAAACGATATAAATTTACTTACATCTGAAATGTAACACCATCCTTTTGTAAGTTTGATGTCCCAAACTTCTTTTTGCAGCAAAAAACAGAGAAATTCGGCATTTTAAGTGTAGGCACCGTTCACTCGCGCGACTAGACTCGGTCTAGTTGGAAATCCGAGCGACAACTAGTTTTATTAAACGCATATGCCCAGCTGGGCTTGTACTTTGGCAGAGGGAAAATAGTGCGAATGGCTACTCCCTTTCCGTAGGAAAGACCGCGTTCCTCCAAGCATTTATCAGAGCATTGCCAAAGCATTTGATACCCAAATTAGGCTCAGCGTTGTAATTAGTTAGTAACTTACTAATGGGAGCTCCAAAATTACTTTACGTTTGCGACCAAACGTTTCTTGGGGAAAGTTATTCATATTGATTGGTACTATCAGTTCCCGAAAAGAACAAAACCAAAATTACTTTACGTTTGCGACCAAACGTTTCTTGGGGAAAGTTATTCATATTGATTGGTACTATCAGTTTCCGAAAAGAACAAAATTAGGTGATCAATCTATTATTTTGGAGACTAATTTACTAATTAGGTGATCAATCTAATATGTACATATACAGGGTTACTTTTGGACCCCTAGCCAAAAGTTACTATTATTTTAGGGACATCATTATTTCTGAGCAACTTTCACTAAGAACCCGATTTGATCAGAGCAACTTTATTTTTCATTTCTCCATACAAATCAGCTGACCCACTCAGGCCAAAATGTACTGGGATGGGAAGTACCAATCTAGTACTGAGGTGACCAATTTAGAATAATTAGGGCATCAATGTTTGGTGACCGTTTTGAATAATTTGGTAAACAATATAATATTTCTTAGGAACCAATCCCCTAAAATATGACTACACTTTTCTGTTACACCTGTAGAGATATGAAAGTTTCCAAGTCCTTTGTCCTTTTAATCCTTCAATCAATAAATTAAGCAACCACATTAAGCATTTGCCTGTAGGCCTCTTCATTCCCATGCCATAAAAGTAAGGCCGGCTTATGCGATAATGTCGTCCATTTTTAATAGACGGTATGTTAGTTACACATAATATACCGTCACGACCTACGGGCGTGCCGCTATTTGGTATTAATCAATGATTAATACAAAATAGCGGCACGTGATTGTCTGAAATTAGATATTTGCTCTGTTATATAATCCTAGCCTATCTTGGAAACCGGGGGTAATCCTTGTTAATTTTAAAAGCCGGTATCCTCCAGAATGCAGTGGCTCCAGTTACCATGAATGGCGCCCGCCCGGCCGCCCAGCCGCCCAGCGCATTGCTTGCCGCAGTGGGGGACGCAGGGCGGGCGGGCGGGCGGCGCGGCGGCAGTCTCGCTCGCGACATGAGGCAGACATGACGCAAGCTTGGGCGCTCGCTCTCTTCGCTCTACTCGCCTCCTTAGTTGGTGAGTCTTCGTGGTGTCTAAGTATAGTTTCGAGGTTCATTCATTCTGTACGGTACGTTTGGGTATTTGCTAGGTTTTGTTTTGGAATGTTGTTGTTAAAGTGGTGATTTTTAATAGTGATAGGTAGTAAAAGTCTGGAAACCAGTTCCGGGTTCGTAAGAAAGTGAGTGCGGTTGTGATTGGTTTGGTTCGTGTATTGGATTCGGCGGGGAATTTGCGTTTTATTTGGTCAAGAGGTTTGTTATAGTGAATGCAAAATAATACCTCTATAGGTATGTACCGAAAATGGTGATGTATGGTGGTGCTATACACACACATGTATACATGATTGTTTATCAAAGCACAAAATATAATATGTATGGTTTATACCATGAAAAATATTGACCTCTGTTTTATAAAACTTCTCTAAAGTTGTTCTAAAACTTTTCTTATTCCTATGAATAATATTCTGAATCCTATGTAGAGCTCGTCTAAGCTGAAATGACGCGCCCCACTCCTTGGTTTTGTATTTAATTGTAATTGGGGCGCGTCATTTCAGCTTAGACGAGCTCTACTTCATGTTATATTAAAATAATTTACTTCAACCATCCATTAGAAGAGTTCATCGCAGTGCTAACCTGGAATGCAAAAACCTTTCACTACCCCCCCCCCCCCCCCCCTGTATGAAAGCTGTTATCACAGTATTTAGTAAGCTTTTAGTAAGTACAAGTAAATAATTGTTGGAAATTAATTGATCCATCGGAATCGGTGGGTCAAAATACTTAAACTAGCTCTCTGCTGCCGTGCACTGTGATTAGATTTATTTTCAAGTCTTTAAAGAAAGAGGAACTTTAACTTATTTTGTGACTAGGTATAGTAAGACAAGCAAGTTTTTATAAGATTGTGAACAAACATGAGCGACAGTTGTCTATTCTTATGGCGTTAAACAACTCATCGAGGTATTTAAAGATAACTTGATAACATTTTGCGACTTTACTGTTTCACAACGCACCCTCATTTAAACAACTTTGCCAAACTTTTTAGGGCACCGTACACGTAATAACTATTTAGTAATCTGTGACCGTACCCAAAGGGTGCCAAACGGGACCCTATTACTAAGGCTCCGCTGTCCGTCTGTCCATCCGTCCGTCCGTCAGCGGGTCCTAGCTAGAGCACGAACCGTGATAGCTAGAAAGTTGAAATTTTCACAGAAAGTGTATAACAATATACAAGAAATACTGAAATACGAGAGATTACAGATTAAAGGGGGTCCCCATACAAGAGACTTGTTTTGATACACCCACGCATTTCAATATAATGGTATATTTCGCGTCAACCTACATCGTTGAGGTAGCTCAGCGAGAATGAAGTAGGCTCTCAATCCGTAGGTCGTGAGTTCTAATCCTCGTGAGGGCATAATCTTTTTTTATTTATTTTGTTGTTTTTGTTTTATTGTTTTGAGTGCTTATGTTTTGTTATACGATAGTACGGTACCCTTGTGTGCGATTCCGACCCGCACTTGACCGATTTTTTACGTGACAGGGTGGTCAGTCCATCCATAGAGCCGCATCAAAGGAAAATGAATAGTATAAATATCTATTGCAGGTACCTGAGAACCGCAGTGAGTCAGCGTGGTGGGTCGTATCTTACCTGTGCCCCTCGGTGGGAACAATAATGGTCTTCATTTATTTTTTACCTGAAAATGCGACAACATTTTTCGAAATACCTGTATTGTACATGGTTGTGTTGTGACTACTTGTGACGTCGCTGCTTCTAGTTCCCACGACACATGATATCCTAGTGTGGGGCCGAAGCAATGTATGTGTATGTAAATGCTATTGCCGCAGAGAAGTGTATTCATCGTTCGGTCAACAGATCGTTCTTTCGAGCTTTCAGCATAAATTACATAATTCTGACGCGCGACCGCGCAAAACAATACTCTTTTTGGTCTCTATTGCCTGGAGATAAGGTCGAAGGGTGTGAGAGCGCAAGTTGGTGCGGCCGTACGTAATCCGCCCGCACGCTTTCCATGTTTCAGTAGTATAGTCGAAATGGGTTGACGCATGTTTCGTTGGCGTCTAATCAACAGTAAATATACCGTGCTGTGAAATAAGTTCATTGTCATCATAATTCACGAAAACAAATTAATTTCATTTTCACTTCTCATGCTCGTAAAGTTCGTCTTTATGTCGGGTATAGCCAGCATAAAATCAAATTTTATGTTCTAGAGCATAAAGTAAAATCTTCGTCTAAATCTCAGACTCTGTCAAAGGTCATCAGGTAAACAGCCACATACACCTATGCTAAGTGCCACTGCCGGCGGCCAGAGCCGGCTGCGGAGGCACGTCCAAAAAAAAAAGTTTAATGGCGGGAAGTCCTTATTGTTTCTCGGTAATTTCAATTTGCAATTATTTCATAATATTTACTTTTAACAATGTCAAGTGAGGAGGAAATTATACTTTTTTTGCAATATTTCTGTTTAGTTTCCTCACAATCGAAGTGAAAAGCAGAGTGTATAACTCGTACATAAAACCCATTTTACCCTCGACATGACTATCAACCCTCGCCTGCGGCTCGGGTGGATATATACGTCTCGGGTAAAATGGTGCGTTTAATGCCCTTGTTGTACAATCTACTATAATTAACGATGGGTTATGGGTACAAATTATGTTCAATATCATTATCATTAGGTTAATATTCTTTTGTATTATATCATTTCAATTCATGCAAATGTACCTATTCCATCAATCATCGTAAATTATTTTTAGTAACGATAACGTGCGAAACATTTTTGCTTTTAGTTTTCTTACCAAATTATGTTTATATCATTAATCATTAGGTAAATAAGAAGCATTTTTATGCACAGCAACATCATTCAACATCATTCATGTTATGTATACTAATACCTAATTGTACTATTCCATCATTCAACGAAAATTAACTTAGTAGCATTTTCACTTTAGCCGTGCTACGAGTTCGGTGGCGTAGCATGTTCTTAGGAACCTGCTACGGCGTAGCATGTTGTAGCTTTTTTTACGGACCTAGTATTTTAACTTCTAACTTTTATGCTTTTGAAATTAATTAATAATAGCACATCAAATTGCTGATAGATTCTAGCAAAATACTTAATACTATATTAAAAAAAAAACGTTAAAAAAACTTTGACCATCATACTGCATGCGTGCGACACAGGATAAGTGAAATAAAATAAGCTAAATTGAGTTCTTAATTGAACGGAGTCAGTTTACACGTCTCTATGAATTTTAATGAAAGACAATCAACCCTTCAATCGAATAATTTACAACAAAGTTGGTGTCGTGGTGCGAAGTATCAATTTAAATACCTACCTATACAATTCACTCTACACAGGTGATGGGATGAACTGATGACTTTTGTTTATCAAAATAATAGTAACAACTTCATTTTGATTGATAAATTGATACATTTTTACCGGAATTCCTGAGTAACGCGCGATCAGCTGATTGGGTCGTTAGATAGAATGCGAGTTAGCACTGATGTCGAATCGACTATCACCATCGTCATAATCATCATCAGCCTGTCTTAGGGAACCCACTGTTGAGTAACGAATTGTATTATTAGGGTTCCGATCCTTAAAAGGAAAAAAGGAACCCTTGTAGCATCACTTTGTTGTCTGTCTGTCTGTCTGTCTGTCTGTCTGTCGGTCGGTCGGTCGGTCGGTCGGTCGGTCGGTCGGTCGGTCGGTCGGTCGGTCCGTCCGTCCGTCCGTCCGTCCGTCCGCTTCTAATAAATTGTCTGAAAGGGGCCTCTACATGCTGCAAGCCTACAAAAAGAACCGGGACAGCAATGCCCCGTGAATTATTAAATCAGATACAAAACAATAATAATAATAATCCCTGAGAATTAAATAAAATTAAATGTAGGTACCCATATTAGGTAATAAGTACCTACTTAATAGTAATAGGTATGTAAATGTAGTAGGTATTGAGTATACTTACTTATTTTATTGCCATAAATACAGACCCGTGTATACTAATCAATCTAATTATGAATCAAATGTATAATTTTACTCTTGCGGCATAGCAATTACAGGAATATAGCGGTCAGTGCACTGCTTCAGCAGATTAAAATAATACAGTATTCTCCAACTCCAACATTATGCGTCATGTCCTTGTTTCATCCTATAGAAATTAGGATCCTTATTATGAGCCCTGACGATGGAAAAGCTAGCAGCTGTTATGCTAACCAAACTAACCCAAACTTACGCGATCAAGAATTCAAGAACTATTTTGGACTAGTGTAATTAAATTTATTTTTACATTCAGAAGCCGACTGCGAACTACCTTGACTCAATGCCAATCAATAAATTGTTCAATTTACAACCACCATACTGTTGGTACAGTCAGCATCCGATTATACTTACAATATGAGTAGGTACGCGAGTTACTGAAACAGACCATCAACCATAAATACTTATTTACCAAGTAGCGAACCAAGCAAGAAAAGGGTCAATATTCAGTGTTGTATAACGACCTCTGTGGCGCAGAGGTTGCGGATCCTCCTACCATGCGAGGACCCGGGTTAGAATCCCGGCTGGGGACAAAAAAAAACAGGTCTTGGATGTTTACATGTTTGTGATGTCACTCTTTCTGGTTCCCACGACACAGGGTATCCTAGTGTGGGGCCAGTAGCAATGTATGTGCCTGTAGGTAAATGTTTATGTTTTGTTTATGTATGTTCGCAGCCTGCATGGAGGAAGAGTGCACAGACTGGGAGGGCAAGACGATCCAACACGGCCTTCTCTACGTGCCCGGGCCGGGCGTGTGCTCGCTGTGCGTCTGTTACCACTCGGAGCCCATGTGGTGCAAGGCTATTTTCTGTGATCCGCCTTATGTGAGTACCTGCTGGTGTTTGGGAATCCCTTTACCATCCATCCAGCACAGCACTTGTAGCATGCCGAGTGTGGGAGAGGTTTTGTGGCGGAAGGGCCGGAAGGTCAGGGACATGGAAGCTGTCCTTCATTCACTCGCGGTGCGAACCCTCTGCGGAGGCAGCATGCAACGTGCATGCATGCCAGGTAGATCGGAGGGAGACGGCCGTACCAAAATGTATCACAGTCTCTAACAGAGACTAATATCCAATTAACTGCGCCTGCGGGGGAATGCGGCTAACCTATGTACGATGACGGGCCGCCAGACAGTTTCGCAGCGGCTGACCAATCACAGCTCTCTTACCTCGTCCCTCGCGGCCCGTAAATTGGTGAGTTGTGTTTCAAAGGAAAATGTATCTATGCGCTCTCCACTGGATAATTAGTGCTCCCTGGTCTCTACCTACAGGCACGCACTTTTTACAAACACCTTACGAACACATACCTACATACATTCATACTTTTGTCTCGCTCGCTCTACACGCACTGCAAGCAAAGCGTCTGCATTGTTGTTTCAGTCGTGCACACGCGTATTTGCGCAACAGATTTTGGACAACATATTCACGCATTTTGAATTTATTTAGGGGCCAATCATGTTGCGTTCCAACGCATCCTATTGGGAAACCGTTAACAGCGATCATGTATGTCGCATCGCTTCTCGATTGTGAGTTGTGACCACTCCAAACTATGTTGCGCAAAAACTGTACAATATTAGGCGTTGAGGCATACACAGATTTTGTTCAAACGTTGCGCGCGCGAGTGTAGTCTAGAGTCTGTGTACTGTTCAACACATAACAGTGTTGACTCATACACAGAATTTGGAATGGCGCCTCCGGCGCGTTCGCCCGGCTGTCCAAAGTAGAGCTCGTATTGTGTTCTGGCACCTAGGTACTGTTTCTGAACAAATGAGGTGGGAGCCATAAGGGCCTCCTTTTCATTACGACATTTATTGCGGTCCTTTTTGGTTCACTTTTGCCCGGCACTTTTGGAGATGTCATCATCACCATCGTTAGTGTGAGCGCATACTGAGATGCTGATGCAGACCATTCAGATAATATTTAGAACGGCAGGCCTTGCGCGTCAAACAAAAGGCCTGGCGTCGCCTGCCCTGCCTTGCAAAATCTGCGCCGCGTGGCCTCCGTCTCAGACTCAGAAGGCCCTCTGTTCGAAATTGAAGCCTCTTACCCCTATATTTAATTCCTAGTTATTTTAAGTTAATGTTAAATGTTAGTAGATATACTTATGTTACCGTTCGCCTGTGTAAAGTTGGTCCGCAATAATTGCGGATTGCAAATTATTTGCTGTGTGACAAGTGGCAGGCGCTAATGTATGCTTTTTCAATAGATAAAATGCTAAAATACGTGTGCAAAGAGTGTTTCCTTTCTTCTAACGAAATCTCCAAAAATAAATTGGCTAAATTCACAACACCCTCACGAATCCTAATGGACATACAGTCCGTTTAATAATAATAATAATAATAATAATAATATAACTTTATTCCAGAAATAAAATTTCCATATCTTATAAACTAACTAATGTTTGCGTGTACATCTCTATTCCAGTTCTGCAAGAATTTCCGCGTCGGCGAGCGATGCTGCGAGTTCGAGTGTCTCGACCCGCCCGGGGAGGATACCCGATACAGAGAACGAGAGAGGCTCAGAGCCCTCATCCTGTCTGGCAACTCTTCAGCACATCACATCGAGCCATCGATTGAGCTGAAGGCAGGAATGTCGCTACTGGCTGTGGCTGTAGCTAGATTAGTATGAGAATTGGTGTACTTGGTGTAAGGATTTAGATCACTCAAGGAATTCCTTGGATTCGTTGGTCCCTACGGATAGTGAGTCGTTGCGGCGGACTTATGGTCTATACGACTGGTGCTCGAATAAAGTTCCGCTTGAATGTTATGCTGCTTAATTTCCAGCTGGAATGTTGCCGGCTTTCTATCAGGGCAAACACGCAGCAAGGCTTTGGTTAGTTTTAAAAGATATATTTTTGCAAATCTAAAGGAACGTTTGCTGTCAAATTGCTAATTATTATCCATTGATTAGCGCCAAATTGTGTACAGGGATCTGTCACCCAAATATTCGTGCCGTTGACGAAAGGTGCTACTCCGGCTTTCTCAAAAGTAGGTAGATAATGCTTGCTCAAAGAATCACAGAACTGTGCTTGTACAAATGTACTTTGTACCATAAATCTGCTTTTACAACTTCGCAAAGAGCTTCTCAACTGTAAATTTTAAACAGGCCTGTACTGTACAGTCATAATTTCAAACTTGAGAATGAAAATTGCATGGGCCAATTTTTAAATCAGGTTTCTAATTAAAAGTATTTAAATAAGTATGCTTAACGGTCGGTTAATTTTGTCTACCTACTTTAGTGATGCTATTCAAATACATTTTGTGTGCATATTGTGCACTGCATAACGGCATTACGTTGGTAAGTACCTACTTACTGAGGTACTCAAAGGTAAAACAATTTTTCGGACCAATTTTACGTAAATGAGTAGATTTGTGTCTCATTCTATCTGATATGATATGAGTTCCATTGAGTTATTGTTAAATGTGATGTGTCCGATAGGTACATTAATAGAACACCTTATTGTAAATTTATAAGTACGATAACTACCTATTAGATCTATCTTTGAACTCTGGGTGAAATAGTCACAATAGAGGAGCGATCACCCGCGTGTTCAGCGGGCGTCCCACCTCATCTATCTTTAATCTAAACTAAATCAGTGTCATTATTGGGCTAATTTTAGATTCATTAAGCAAACGCCTTTAAAACTTAGAATACCTACTTAGCAAGACAATTAAAGTTCACTTCTTAGAAATTACAGCGTTTGAAATACTTCAAGAAAGAAATA
The DNA here is from genome assembly GCA_963457715.1 of Argyresthia albistria. Classification (NCBI taxonomy): domain Eukaryota; kingdom Metazoa; phylum Arthropoda; class Insecta; order Lepidoptera; family Argyresthiidae; genus Argyresthia; species Argyresthia albistria. Next base: position 10,717,332 of record OY735260.1, read on the forward strand.
CTTGAGAAACCTAGCAAATTAAAAAGCAGAACTATAATTTATACTGAAAAACAATAAATTCATTCAACTTTTGACTTCTTCGATTCACTCAAATTAACTAGGTAGTCTAGTCACTCTAATTATAAGTTAGATAGACACAAGTTAATCTAGCTTTAATCTTATCCTAGAAATCATCATGATCGTAATTTCTATGTCTGCTGAGTATGCATGATGAAACATGTAATGTTGTAAAGTCCAAATTCAATCAATGCTCACTTTAAAGTACCTTAACTGTCACACCAAATCATAGATTAACTTTGTAGAATATACGCCCATTTATTGATAGCTTTGACAATAAACTCATGAACACAATTGTTCTTTTTTCAAAGCGGCCAGCAGCTTATTACCACCAATGGAGGAGTTACGCAATGGAGGGGTGCTTACTGCCCTATCTAAGTATATGCTGCTATCCTATCTAAGTTGCCTGACACCACAGGCGCCAGGCATCCACATCAGTAAACCAACTTTTTCTGCCCAAGACGCACTGAAACCATTTCCCGGAACTTGATATCTCTAACTCTCTCTACTATTGTGTGCCGAAAAACTTAGCGTCGTTTATTCGATCGTATCATCTGGAAACCACATTTCATATTGGTAGGTAGTTCTGTCACAGTTGGAGTGCGAAACCCGTTAATGTGCACAATAACTAGGTATTATGCACATTAACGGGTACGACGGTACGGTAAATAAATAAATTTTACTTAATATTGCTGATATTCGCACTTTACCTAGTTAATGTGCACATTAACGGATGGTACACCGTTAAAGTGCGAAGGGCGGTGAGCAAAACGCTTTCGTCCCGTTTTGTTTGCATACGCTTCACTCCTCCGCTCGCTCCGGTTTTGCTCCTTCTAAGTTCCAACCTAACCTAACCCAATTGAAACTTAGCCGCAATAACCTACTCTAGATAGTAGATAGCCAAAGTTTTTAGTAGAAATATTGACCTAGGAAGTTGGTTTTTTGTTAGATTTATTACTTTTATCAAAGACTATAGTGAAATGTTAATAACAATCGATAATTTATCACATAAGATATTTAATTCCGACGTTTCATTCGAATAAGAATCTGCTTTATGCACTTTAACGTATGCTTGGTCGTTATTGTGCACATACCTCGTTATTGTGCGGATTACCTAGTTAAACTGAGAAATGATACAATTTTGCGCACTTTCTCGGACTCATCCAGGTAATGTGCGTGCGCATTACCTAGTTAATGTGCACTCTACTGATTTTTGGCACTCTAACGGTAACAGTTCTACAAAGACCTCCACTAGATAATTATAATAATTGTTTCAGTTAAGTATTGCAAAGTAGTTAGTCAAGACATTTAAGTATGTCCACTTTTATGAATAGAATAGAAAGATTGGTCCTTGGGTATTTTATTAAAGTTTTACTAGCAACCTTGAGGTGCCTCAATTATTTAATTAAATCGGATGAAACCCTAACGAAGAAATAAGATAACATGATATGATGTTTTTAGGGTTCCGTACCTAAAGGGTAAAAGGGGACCCTATTACTAAGACTCCGCTGCTCGTCCGTCTGTCACTAGGCTGTATCTCATGAACCGTCATAATTAGACACATATTACATTATCTTTGGTTAGACAGTTGAAATTTTCACAGATGATGTATTTCTGTTGCCACTATAACAAGAAATACTAAAAAAAAAACAGAATAAAATAAATATTTAACCCCTCGAGTGTCCAAGGCGCAACATCTGCGCCGAGTCTTAGGCCGGGACTCCACCAAAGCGGAGATGTGGAATATTTGTATGCGAGATGGAAACAGCTCACATCTCCGCTTCCATCGCGCCATACAAATATTCCACATCTCCGCACATCTCCGCTTTGGTGGAATCCCGGCCTTAAGGCGATTCTTTTGTTCCGTTTGATTCCGAGTGGGGTCTCTTTTTTATGCCGTTTTTATAGATAAAGCTACGGAACCCTTCGTGCGGGAGTCCGACTCGCACTTGGCCGGTTTTTTTTTCTGTTTAAGTACATAGTATTACATTTCAGGCTGTTTTCATTCTATGACATGCCAGTAGGTGAATTAGAAATTGGCACGAAGCAGCGGTCGCTCACTGATGTGATGAGCCGTAATGAGAGCAAAGCCTTATACCCCGGAGTCGTTCAATGATTCATTAAGGATTGCTTAGTGAAGTGCCCAGAGCCATCTAATGATGAACCATCATACCGATTCCGCATTCACTAAATTATTCACCAACAGAGCTCCGTGGGTATCACGCTTGCACGTCACGCAAAATGGAGTATGGAATCACTGGCTGGAAGTGGGCACAGTGGTGCCTCTGCCACCGCGTATGGGAAAAGGCGTGACGCTATGTTATGTTATTATTCACTAAGTAATATTTAATGAATAATTACGGTTAGACTACCTATACTTACTATACAAATAAATTATGAAGAGCTCACCTTTAATCCAGGAACTGCTTTTCTATGTATGGGCAGCAGAAAACTTCAAATCTTGCTTGTACAAAGTTCTACAAAATGTTTATAGCTCACTATGTATTTCTAGATTTTTGTTTAAAAATATCTAATGCCTTGTATCACACATAATTAGCAGCTGCTAAAATACAGGATTCAAAGAATTTAAGTACCTATAACATGCCTAGAAGGAACCAGGGCCCGAATTCTACTGAGTACACATATGAGTATTTACGCTGCCTGGCGCCAGTTTGACGCCCCAGCGCGGCAGCGTAAGTACGTTTTGGACATTAGAATACCGAAGTACGCTGGCTTCACGCTGGCGCTTGTGAATTGGTTTTAGTAGAATACCAAATACCTCGTATTGAAGTTTATGCCAGGCTTGTCGTATGCTTGTGAATTTGGGCCCTGCTTTGCATCAATCTTCCAATACTATGTGACTTGACCGTTTTGTATTTATGTTTTAACTGTACTTAGTGTCTGTGAGAAAGTGTGGTACAAGTTGACGTTTTTATTGGAATCATATAAGTATCAGTTATGAAATAAATGATATTGTGATTTAATTCTGGTTATAATCTATTAAGTTCAAGGTACAGAATGAGATGTGGTATTCATATGCTCATCTCATCACATTCAATAGGTTGATGTAAGTTTCCTGTGAATTATATTTATCTTTAAGTTGATTTTGTAATGTGCAAATTATTAAAATGCTGAGCAATAATAATCTCCAAATTGTGTGTTAATGATAAAAATCAACAGCTTTTAAAAGTCTCAACACTATTGCTTTTGCAACACACTTGGTAACAACTAAAAAATTTAGGCCAGATAAGAATGATTTTTTAGACATCCCTTGTAAATTTTAAGTAAACCATAACTTAATTAGCTTAAATAAATAACATGAATTTATCAATGCCTACTCTAGTTTTCCTACAATAACTATTAATATGATTTGGACTAGTGGGTTCTAATTAGAAATTAGGTAATAAGATACTTACATTTATTTATTTATTTATTTACATACTTATTTATTTAAATAATAAATCAATCATTATCTTAACCCTTAACCAGGCCCAAGAAAACTGTTGATGCGAGAGAAATGGTTTTTATGGATTCTTGCTACAGTTTGCAAATAATAAAGTGAAAATTGGAAAAATGCTAGGAAACCTAGGAAAAATCTAGTGGGAATAGTTATTTATCCAACAAGTGAGGAAAGTTCGTTTTTTCTATGAGTTTTGATTTTGAGTCTTGAGCGAACGAAGGATTGAAAAATAGAATCACGAGCGCAGCGAGTGATTATAAAATTCAATCCTGAGTAAGCGAAAGACTCAACAAAAGGAATAGCAAATGAACTTGCTCACATGTTGCATACAAAACTTTTCACCACTCCCAGCAAGAAAGTATTCAGTCACCATAGGTAAATAAATTAAATAGTCACAAAGCAAATCAAAATAATTCTTTATTATAAAATAAAATAATAAAATAAATAATCAGTGACCATGAATGACCTACTGTAATTTAATTCAATTTCTTATATGCTGGATTTTATTGGTATGTTTATTTTATGATTTTGTTTTATTGGTAAGTTTCTGAAATTATCTGGTTAACAATTACAGTAAGGCCTGTAATAACCACTTTTACAGCCTTATCTTTACTATTAATCTTAACTTATAAGTATTTCTATTCTAAGTATAAAATTATTTATTTTTTAAAATATCTTTAAAACTTAACATAAAAATCAGGCAAGGTTAGTTTCTGAACGGGATCATTACTTTCCTCACTGTTCAAACAGTGAGGAAAAACTAACTTTCCTCACTGTTTTCGTAGAGGAAAGACACTTCTTTCGTGCGGGAGTGGTGAAATAGTTATTTATCCAACAAGTGAGGAAAGTTCGTTTTTCCTATGAGTTTTGATTTTGAGTCTTGAGCGAACGAAGGATTGAAAAATAGAATCACGAGCGCAGCGAGTGATTATAAAATTCAATCCTGAGTAAGCGAAAGACTCAACAAAACGAATAGCAAATGAACTTGCTCACATGTTGCATACAAAACTTTTCACCACTCCCAGCAAGAAAGTATTCAGCCACCATAGGTAAATAAATTAAATAGTCACAAAGCAAATCAAAATAATTCTTTATTATAAAATAAAAAGAGCTGTTATTCATGAAAATAATTTAAAAATGAAATGTAAAATTACTGCAATTTTTCAAGTTAAAAGTAATAAAACAACGATAAATGTACCCAATAAAAACATTAATCTTAACTTATAAGTATTTCTATTCTAAGTATAAAATTATTTACTTTTTAAAATGCCTTTAAAACTTAACATAAAAATCAGGCAAGGTTAGTTTCTGAACGGGATCATTACTTTCCTCACTGTTCAAACAGTGAGGAAAAACTAACTTTCCTCACTGTTTTCGTAGAGGAATAGTACATTACTTCAGAGGGAAGAAAGTGACAGTTCCATACCGAGATTATGGCATTTGCGCCACGAGCTTGCGAGGGGCGCAAACCATTTGAGGTATGGAACTGTACTTTATCCTGAGGTATGTATAGTGCTTTTTATTACACCTACGAGGAAAATTATAGACATAAATGCATAGAAATCTGCAGTACTTATGAAAAATTCATACGTTGGCAAAAGGAAAAGAAAACGACTTCATTTTCTGAAAATGTATTGCTCGAAGTTTTTGCGAAAATGCGCGGGCTTTTCCTTTTTTTATTCGCCCGTTTCTGGAGTAGGCTAAGATCATAAGGTCATGCAGCCACTTGTTCCGTGATTCCGCGCGTTTTATATACAAAAATAATTTCGTTTTTAATTTTCTGTATGCACCAAGGAGGTTGGTAACTGGTAAAAAAAAAACTGTATGTGGCCAGTAACAATTTACTTGAAATTTAATTAGTAGACAGTTAAAGTCTCTTTGCAGTATGTATGACTGCTGACAAATAAAAATAAAAAAAAACCGGGTATGTAATGGAATTTCATACATACTTCCCACCCTTGGGTCGGAAGGATTTTCATACAAACTTCCATACCTTGGGATGAAAGGACTTGAAGGGCGGGATAAAGGCGTTTCTTCCCTCTAATTGGTATAATTAGTATGTATTTTCAGAGCAGGTGTGATAAAAAGACACTTCTTTCGTGCGGGAGTGGTGAAAAACATATTCCCTTTGCCTAACAATGCATAAAACCATTTTATTTTATTTTATTCAGGTAAACCTTACAGCTTTTCGTATTATATACAAGTGACATTATAAAATGTTACGCCAATTACAAGGAACTCAAAATATACAATTAAATACAGCAGTTTTAAGAATGATGGTTACTTATTCATATTCAAAACATAATGCCATGTGGGAAACATAATGCCATAGCCTGGCAGGTAATTGAAAAATCATTAAATTAAAAATGTATGTTTACACACACCTTTATTATATTTTGAAGTATTACAAATGTTGGTTTTAGTCAGGATGAAAATTAACTGGGTTGCCATTCAATTCATATGTGGAGCCATTATTACCAAAGCCTGGTATAATACGAGCGAAAAAGTATGTGGGAGTGTGGTTCCCTCAGCCTGGTTAAGGGTTAAAATAGGTAAGTAACAAGTTTGATCCTATCTGGAATGTTATACATAAAATTACAACTTCAACCCTTTAGACCGCAAGTCCTTTTTAGCCTCCAATATTTGTGCCTGCAACTCCTTATTTGCCTCGTCACATTCATTTATTGCATACACCCTGTAAAGGATGACTGTCATGGCATATAGAGCAAATAGTATCGCAAATATTAACGGTGATAGGATTACTAACAGTCTGTTTTGATCAAGAAGTGTATGTTTGACATAGCCAGTTACCAGGCTCATCCAGACAGCGAAGACCGCCATTAGAGCACCAAGCCATTCTAGCAGTTTCGTCATTATGGGTGATCTAGAACAAAAAATATTAAGAAAATTTCAATTGTAGTTTCAATACACATATCAGTTGCAGGTTGGTAAGTAGTTGACTAGCAAATTACTGTAAAGCCGGCTACTGACATGCCTGCTGCAGGGGCAATCTAGGATGATAGTATGTGAAACTGAAGCCGCCTGCTGTGTGTGCATGGAGCGGTGTACTCACACAAGAGCGGTGTACTCACACAAAGCAGGTGGTTCCACTTCACAGAACACAATTTCCACTTTTTCACCCTATATTGAAGCAGGCGTGTGAGCCGGCTTTAGTTGAAGTACAAACAAGTAATATAGGTATCATTGAGCAAGGCCTTTCAGACAGATGGAAGAAGTCTAATAAAACGACGACTCATAATATCAGTGTGAGTGAAGCGAGACATTTTCAAAATTGATACAAGTCTAATAAAGGAAAGTAAGCACTAAGCAGGCAGTCGGAAGTTCTCACCTTGAGCTTGAAGAGTGATCACTGTAAAAACCGACACGACGTAAACGCAGAAATTGCCAAATAGAGTTTATTCAGCGTGAATGCAGAAATACACTTCATTCAACTTCAATTTTAGTTCATGTCAATCTAGGTGTCTAGAACGTAGACAAAGAAAGGACTATACTCCCTTTACGGTCTTGAAGAAATATGTCCACGTCGCATTGACGGTAACAGAGAAAGTAATCGGTCGGTCGGTCTCGAAAACACTCGGATATTTTACAATGAGAGCGAGCGAAGCAGTATTCACTATTCAGAATTCTAGTTAGTTATAAAGAGTAGGAGTGAGCGTTTCGAAGACGCACCGTTTAAAAATACCGTTTACGTTCCAGGAACGACAAACTCGTTTTTCGTTCTTAGGAAAAGCAGTACTTCTAAACCAGTCGGACGGCACCAACCGGTTTAGCGCCGACCGCTTTGAGCTCATTTGTCTCGTCCGCGTCCGACTATTTTCGCGCCGACCTGTTTGGCATGGACCGGTTTAGCACCGACCGCTTTCCTTTCGTCCGCGCACCGACTGTTTTCGCTCCGACCGGTTTAGGCCGACCGCTTTGAGTTCGTTCTTCAAATCAAAACCAGTCGCCAACGAAACCGTTTTGAATACCCGTTTTCGAATCGGGAAAACTAGTTTCGTTTCGTCTTTGAAAAAATCGAAGACGACCCACTCCTAATAAAGAGACATATACATACTTCAAAACGAACAAAACGAATGCTAGAAAGAAATAGGGAGGGACACGAAAAAAAGATCGATTCCTAGATGGAATCGATTCTTCTCTACCGATGCCAAGTACTTTTGGCATCGATACTTTTTTTTCGATTCTTTACCGATATGAGTACTTTATAGTTAGTATCGATTCTAGTCTATGACTAACAACATGACGGAACTACAATCCAATCCAACCGCGCCCCACAACATGCCAGAAAAATATTTAATTGATGTCAATAAATTGATAGGTGATAGATAAGTTCTTGGCTGTGAATTTAAAATTATGCCTATGAATAAGTGTAATTATACACAGTGAATATTAAGACACTCGCCGAAACCTTTTTGGTGTAGACCGTCGACACTATCGAGTTGTGGCACAATTTTCCAAATCGGGTGAAAAAAACTCGAAAACTCGAGTTCTTTCTTAGAAAACTATAAAATTGAATAAACTTTTACCTAAAAGTTGACTCAATTTTCGAGTTTTTTTTAACCCGATTTGGAAAATTGTGGAACCACTCGAAAGTTTCGATGGTCTACACCAACCAGGTTTCGGCTTCAGAGTGTCTTAAAATTCACGGTGTATATATTGTTAATGTTATTTAAAAAATAAATTTAATTGCATGATTGATTTATTTCTTGTCTTGTTTTATTTCAAAATATATAAAGTATGAAGATTTACTAAAAGTTTGTCATTTTCCAGACCATTCAGCTGTTTATTTTTTTCTACGTAAAAGTACTCGATACCTAGAAGTATCGATACTTTTGATACAGATACCGATACCGTATCGATACTTTTTTTTCGATACATCATATGAGTACAGTATCGATACTTTTGTTTCGATACCGTGTCCCTAGCTGGAATAACAACAATCTTCACATCAACAAAACCCTCAACAATACAAAAAAGAAAATATCGATCGCTTCACGACACGTCAGTCAAACGCCAAACCACAGAACACAATTACGCCAAACAAACAAACGTCATATCATCCGTCATATTGATGCGTCCAACGCCGCGTTCCGTAACATCGACCATCGGCGCCATAATCGATTACAGCGTCTACAATGCCATTCCGAATCAGTTTTTTGACGTGCCAACGATATCTCAAAATGGTTGCCATGACGTCATGAATGACATCATCAACTCCGCTATATTGGGATATCATCGACCATCGACGACCATCGTCGAGAGCGTGAGCACTGATAGATCGGTCAAAGTGACAGCTGTCATTCTGTACCGGCGGCGGTGAAAAGTTTGTTTGTTTATAACTTTAATTCATTTCTGAAGTCGTATTATTAGTATTTCTCAGCCCCAGCCTGTTCTCACTCACTTTCAATCAAAACGATGATCTAAATTGTTATTCTACAAAAGTTTGGTTAGAATGGTTTGACATCTGTCAGTGTCGACGTCTACCGTCGCGTTTTATCGTTCCGAATGGATATCTGTGATAGACGCTGGTGGTCGTGATTTCCCATTCGGAACGGTCATGATGGTCGTGACGTCACGTGAGCGATGATAGCGCTGATAGCTCGTCGCGGAACAGAAGGCTAATAAAGTCCTAAAACAGCGGCGGGCGCGGTCCGGTTTATATCTTTGCTTTAAATCGGTCAGTCAGGCAGGTGGGTTACTAGTTACTATCAACTCATATAGCAGGACCTAAACCGGGCAGTTCTGCTTTTTTCATACAAATAGGGGATTTTTTGACAGCTAAAAATAGTTCTGAATGCTGCCGACAGATGACTTTGTATAGACATGAATTAATAGGACACAGTCAGTCTGTTGTCGTCACAGAGTAAGTAATTTTTGACCGATCTTGAACGCAGCCCACAGACTGTCTGCCGTGTCTGTCTAGCTGTCTAGTCTACCATATAGCTGCATTACACGTCGTTGGGCCAACGCGCACGGCCAACAAGCTGCCCGAACGTGTAAAGGCCCTATTTACCTAGTTTGTGGGTTAGCCACGGGGGTTGGCCGGCAATCCATATCTTGTCAGTTTTTCGTTACCAATCAAAGGGAATTGGTGACGGCGGCAAACGGTGTTTAGACGTTCGCCCAAAGCTTAATCTCAAAATTCGGATGAAATCGACCATTTGTTTTTCGTTTTAGCCGTGTTTCTCTCGATTGATGTATTTGAAGAAACGAGAAAATATATAGGGTCATCTTTATTAAATAAAACTTTTTATTTTTCATGCAAAACACAGAAGTCATGATTTGGCATAGAGTAAGTGAAGTCCATGTTGACGTCTGTGGCATCGTCTGACGGCCAACGCAGCCAGCAGTATGTTCTTTGGTTGTTATTATTTGGACTGGTAACTCATGTCTGGCCTACGACATCTAGTGACGAATTTGGAACTACTGAAGTTGTTTTTTTAAAAATCCCCCATTCTTATCATTCTATTAAAGCAAAAATGCCCGGTTTAGGTCCTGCTATAAAAGTTGATAGTAACCCCCCAGGAAAGGAGTAGTCAGGACTTGGGATGCGCTCCCGACCAAGGCCGTCGGCCGACATTGACCAATATATCGGTCGGCCGACCGACTTCTACACTGTCGATTTCCACACCGACTCAACCAAGGTCACCGTGTGGTCGGCGCGGTCGGTGCCGCGGTCGTCTTTAATCTATACCCTATCCAACATAGGATGATCTCTGACAGCTGTCAGTATCAAAACACGCCTATGAAGTATCGTATTTTTCGACGGTAAAATAAATGTATAGAGACAATGACATACTTTATTGGCAAATAGTGACGTGCTCCACTTATCGTAAGACAAGTTACCGATCTTGACTCGTAACATATAATTGAATATTGATGATATTGTGTAAATAAAATAGATTGCAAACAACAAGGTAAATGAAATAGAAATAATACGATCGTACGTCCGACTAATCGTACGATTCGACCAATCTACCCAGGAACTGAAACTGAAAACATACATAAATACAAATACTTAAATTTAATATGGAAGAGAAAGGTAGTGTTCTTTCAACCGACTTTTAAATATACCGAGTGACGGACTGTCTCTAATGGCACTTGGCAGCTTGTTCCAGAGTCTGATAGCGCGTAGTCGGAAACCATGTACCTACTTCGCGTGTCTCAATCTCAATCAGTTATTGTGCACCTGTTACCGCTCAGTCCCTCATGCAAATTTTATTTTCTCATTTTCTCATTTTCTATCGATTGAACTAAGTAAGTTTATAGTATTGTGCACTAAGATTCATGCAGTATACTGTAGGTACGATTTGTTTTGAGAATTTTAAGTGCGTCGTTTTTTTGGCACGTAAGTGTAACATGCGCAAACTTTCCCCCACCACGTCACATTTTGTTCAAGATGTTTGGCGTCATTTATACAAAATGGCATCATCGATCGTTTCGTCGTAGACGCTGTATGTAATCGATTATGGCGCTGACGGCGATGTCACGGAACGCGACCTCAGTCAGCAGCGGTGTCAATGTCAAAACAAAGAAAAGAGGTATTTTTAGTGGCTAAAAGTTGTTTTTATATAAGTTCTTTGTATTTTCATCATTTAATTAATTACCTATATCGATAGCTTATAGCAAAATTAGAAGAACAGTAAAATTATTTTCAAGTACATAGAGCTATTTAAACTGATTAACGTTTTTTTCATATTGAGATCAAAAAAACTCAAGTTTGAAAAAATGTTTACCCAGTTTGCTGAGAATAAGTGTGTGACTGTTTAACAACCTACCATTTCTTCTGTTGTGTTGTGATTTTGTCTTGCTTGCAATAGGCTTGCTTGTGTTACATATAATTTACGGAACTTTCTAGTGGCTTCGCCGGATTAGTTACGATTAAAACAATGAACGAAATAGACGATAAGTTTTACTATGTATACAGTTCATCATTGGACTACAAAGTTGAGATCAAAATGTAAGTACAGTTAAACAAACAAGGTATTTTATAAATATAATAAATATTATAAGGAAGAGTTTGGGGGATGAGCTAGATCTATAGATCTTTGCGATGACATGACTGCTCAGGATAGAGGAAGGCAAAGCTCTCTACCCTTTTTAACCCCTGCTCGAGGAAGGAAAAAGGGGTTATAACTTATAAGTTTAACATGTGAGTCACTCTGTCTATAATCTATTCAGTAGTGGATCAAAGTGATTTGACAGATCGAGTGATACCAGTTTTTGCCGAAAATAAAATAGTGTTGTTCCAAAAAAATCGAGAGCATTCATTCAATGAATGATTGTTTGTTTACTTTATTGTCGAAGTTAATTCTAAAGCCCTAATAGATGCTACATTAATAGTATGCCTTACTAATGTCTACATTTTGTAAGAGTACACGAAAAATGCGACATTTAAGGCAATTTCAACTGAGGGTAGGTATCCCAGAAAGATTCAATGTTCTTTGTCGAAGGTTGACCCATGTAAATAGCCTATAACCAATTAGCGCGTTATTTAGTGTTTTATTAGCAAAACTGACATAAGTACAAACTATTCATTCATCTAGCTGTTTTTTTCATTCATTTAATCAATTCAAAAATACAAGTCACTATGATTCAGAAGCGAGCAACATTATTTCGCTAAGTGACATTTTGTTCGGCCTGCCAAATCACTTTGATCAATTACTGAATAGGGTATATGTGTCTGTCTCTCCGCATGTGGAGCCTAATACGGGTGAACCAATTTGAATGTTATTTGTTTTATTTGAAAGTAGATTTCTTGGAGCTAGTTCTTATGGTACCATCGAGCTGGTCTGTTGATGGAGTTTGAAGGTGGGAGTGGGAACCCTATGGTTGATGTGATGATGACTAGTAAACCTGTGGAATTTGGACTCATGAGGTCCGTTGTGATGAGACCTTTTGATGAAACTGGAAGACTGGTTTTATGCGGGAAATATAGTAACACTAAAGTTATTTCACTCTTGTCCTTTGCCCAGAAAGGATACACCATCGCTCTATAATAATGGAATGATGTACATTCCTACTGAGCCAGCATGATAAAGTGTGGCTCAATCTTATCATCCGGGTAAAAGCTTGTGCCCCTCGGTGGGGACATTAACGGGTAACATTTACTTTACTTAAATCATCATCATCTCCACAGAGGCACTTTAGAAGGCAAGCGTCAGAAGCCGGAATATGACAAGTTGCTCTCGGAGCCGATGCTCAAGTTCTCCGGCCTCTACCAGGAAGGGTGCTCCGACCTGTACGTGACATGTCAGGTGCTCAGTGAAGGAGTCGCTCTGGCGCTGCCCATCACCACGTCGTACAAGGCGTTTACTAACCGGTGGAAGTGAGTTATTTTTTGTGCATCTAGCTTCTGTAGTTTCATTGTGTATCTCTTGACTTATCGATTCCTTTCAAATATTTTTAATAACTTAATCTTAACTTTACAACTGTAAAAAATTCCGATTGGTTATCGGAACCTAATGAGTTACATGTGATTTCAATGATTTCCAATGTTCACTTATTTATTATTCTGATTAGTTAAGTGCGTATTTTATAAGGAATAACATGAATTACCGGCGGCCCTCACACTAGGTTAGACCTGTATCGTGAGGCCCAGTTCTTTGACTTACTTGTGAATTTCAGGTTCAGGCATAGCAAAGTACTATATGGCAAATGTTGTACTGTATACATAATTATGCTGTTTGTATAAAAATCAATGGAACATGCAGTATGTAATTTCTGGGAATTTTGTGAAATAGTCGCAATGGAGGACTGATGAGCTGCCACGGCGTCCCTCATCATCATAGATTTTTTAATATTCTACTATTACTTCAAGCCCTAAAACTAAAAAAAATATATTTACTTTTTCTTTAAAGCTGGAATGAATGGGTCACCCTGCCAGTATACTACAGTGACCTGCCACGGAATGCTATCCTGGCGATGACCATCTATGACTGTGCAGGGCCTGGCAAGGTGATGGTGGTTGGGGGAACCACAATATCACTGTTCGGGAAACATGGCATGCTGAGACAGGTATGTTCAGGGTGTTTTTCAGGTCAGCAATTTCCATCACAAGGTAGTTTCCATAACTTCTATCACAACACTGATGAAGAAGAAAACAATACTTAGAGTTTAGAGTTGCAGCATAACTTGTCAGCGTATAATGACCTCACTATCACTGAGTTGCACGAAACAAATCTGAATATTTAAGTGGTGATTAAAAAAAATCGACAGAATACAATCGACACTCATGATTAAATTAGATCAATTAGATATTTTTTTTATTTGGTTCGTAAAACCACGATACTATAATAATATTATTCTAATAATATGGTTAAACTCAGGGTTAATCGTCTTACGCTCTTGGTTAAATAAAACCCATTTGTGGACGTGGACTTATGTTTTGTGTAGTTTCGTATCTTGAGTTGCAATATTGTTGTCAACCTACAACCCTTACAATCCCTAAGAACATGTCTTATCATCACTGCATTGCATAGTTCACCTCCCCTGGCCTTATGCGTAAGCGCTAGGTACTCTGTTTATAAAATGTATTCTTGTTTATCTATATCATTACCTACTAACTATAATACGATATGACTAAGATATAAGTACACCTATTATTATATGTTATCAACGGTAAAATTCCTCCCACAAAATACAGTCCTCCCTATATACTTGCACAATGCAAGCGACTCTTCTAGAGTTCACTTGAAAATTCGATTCACCAATCCTCCTTTGGATCGCAACTCTTTGCTCGCATTCTCAATATGGGCGCAGGGTTCGGCTCGTTACGTCTCTGTAAGAAGTGCTACGTTGCCTTGCGGAATCGGATTAAAGGTAGTTTTGTCTCCAAAAAGGGCATGTTTGATCTGCGCGTGTGGCCAGGCATTGAGGGAAGCGGGAAGACGCCAGGCAAGGCACCGGACAGAGGCAAGGAACAGATGCAGAGGTTGGCCAAACTGGCCAAGAAACACCGCAATGGACACATGCCTAAGGTATGATTTTGAATAGGTGATTTTTGACATAGCGTCACGCCTTTTCCTATACGGGGTGGGGCGTCGAGCCTGTACTGTTCTACAAATGTGTCGTTTAGCGAGTTATTCAATACGCCCTTTTGTATATTTTTTTTTAACTGGTTCGCCGACACATCTTATATAACAATAGTTCGCCATTGTTCGGTCGCTCGAGAGATGTGCTTCTGAGAGAGAAGGGGGTAAATTGTGGCGATCGCGATGAGTTAGTCCATGGTACGCAAAATTAATGATTAAATAGCTGCCTGCCACCGCTGCCTGCCCCGTATGGGAAATTTGGGAAATGCCCCGTTTGTTCTGTTAGTAGAACTTTGAGGTGGTCACGAGAAATACAAAATGTCTTTTAGTAGTAGACGAGCTGTCCCCCTGTCACGCAATAGGAGCGTATTGAGCTGTAAACCGGTGCAAATAACTTGATTCCGTATGGTAAAAAAAAACTCCTGAAATAATTATTTATTTGCTATAATCTGGTTTGTATTAGCATTTGCATTGGCGTTGCATCGAGAAATTTTATAGGTTCAACGGCTTTTATCCTCGTTCAAGTGCATTGAACGCAGACTGGTCGTCGATATTAATTGTACAGGTGAGACGGCGAAACCTGATAATTGTGATAACCGCCAAAAAAAAACATGTTGTATGGGAGCCCCCTAAAGATTAATTTAATTTTAATTTAAATATTTATTTTTTAAGTAAATAATATACTCAATATATTAAAAACATTTTAAACTTCTACCTGCTATCATTATCAATATCGAGCAAAAATTAGCAAAAAAAAACAGTAACACGTTTGTTGTATGGGAGCCCCCATTAATATTGAATTTATTTTGTTTTTTAGTATTTTTTGCTATAGCGGCAACAGCAATACATCATTTGTGAAAATTTCAACTGTCAAGCTACCACGGTTCATGAGATACAGCCTGGTGACAGACAGACGGATGGACGGACGGACAGCGAAGTCTAAGTAATAGGGTCCCGTTTGGCACCTTCGGGTACGGAACCCTAAAAAATGGTCGTAGTATGGCTACGTTCCCTGCAAGTGTTCCTCTTTCACCCCATATTCGAAAAGGTGTGATATGCGCTATGTTACGTTTATCTCTGTTTCAGATCGACTGGCTGGACCGACTCACCTTCAGGGAGATAGAGATGATAAACGAGAAAGAGAAGAGAACCTCCGACTATATGTACCTGATGATAGAGTTCCCGACGGTGCAGATTGATGGAATCGACGTCAGTATAATTTTGAGTTCACATAAATAAAATGCATGGCAAGTTGAGGTCTTTAGTCTGTCTGCCTGCCCATCTTCGAAAAAGGCGCGAGCATATGTATTATAAAAAGTTTTTTTCTGAAGAACGTCCGTGGTCGAGTGATCACACGCTCGCCTGTCACGCAGGAGATACAGGCTCAAATCCCGGTGCTGCGGCCATAACATACACAAATTATATGTAAGGTGTAAATGAAATAACGCAAAATGAGATTCTACTTTGTTACGGACGTCGTTCTAAGCAACTTTCATTGTGAAACCGATTTGATCAGAGCAACTTTATTTTTCACTTTCCAGTACATTTTGGCCTGAGTGGATCAGCTGATTTTTATGGAGAAGCGAATAAAAAAGTTGCTCTGATCAAATCGGTTTCTTAATTAAAGTTGCTCAGATTGATGTCCCTGACAAAGTAGTTTCTCATTTTGCGTTAATTCATTTACACCTTGTATATCTGTCAGTACTGTGTAATGTAAGGGTTATGGAAAACACCGTGAGGAAACCATTATAACTGGCATTATTGTGCCCCTGCCGTGATGAATCTGTATGAATCTGTATCGTTAATCTCCTTTCATTCATCGCTTCAACGTAACGCGTCAACCTAGATGGCTTTACAGTACATATTACTTAGGGTGGATTTTACCAACAAAAAGTTGTGCGAGAATAACTATGCCGGGGATAATTAATTATATTACAATGGGGGCTATTTCGAAGGAAATTGCATTAAACTAAAAAGGCAACTAAAGCCTCTAAACTCATTGACGTCATTATGATGTTTAGAGGGCTTAGTGGCCTTTTAGTTTAGTGCATTTTCCTTCCAAACAGGGGGCAATGACGGTTCAAAATGAGGTTTTTCTTAGAAAAAGTAGAAGATACTCTCGAGTAAAAAGTTACTCTTTGTTGGTAAAACTCGCCCTTAGTATGTTAATTAGAGTCGTTACAAATTATGCAACTGCGACTAATAGCCTCGTATAATAATAATAATATCCACTTTTTGTTTGATTCTCAACCGATTTTACTGACAAAGAATACATTACGATTTCGCTTTTATTACCTTGACATGATGTCGGAATGGGACTTGTATCTAGTTATACCAACTTACAAGCGTACGGGTGTTACTTAAGTAAATGCTAATTTGCAAACTTGTTCTACCGTAACTTCTTACTTTGTCTTAATTAACCAGATATTTATTCAAGTTTTTGTATGCACACGTGTGCTGTGGGGTCGTGTATTATTTACGTTGTTTTTAGTATTTTAAAATGGTAGTGTGTTAAATGTTAAGGTGTAAGTATGTTATTGATATCCAATTTCAACGAAATAACTTAGTTGATTAAGTAGCTGGTGTCTTCGTTTCCATGAAAATGATTAATCTGGTGAGTTATCGGTAAAATTAAATGTAGTATGGGCAAATTAGTATAAAAATCGACGATCAGACCGAATAATTCGTGTAAATATTTTTGCTCGTGTCTCAAAAATTGCCCACTTCTACATTTGTAGCCATTAAATCTATAAATTATACTAATTATTTACTGTAGGAGCAATGCTGTGGGATCAAATTTTCGTTTATCAATTAAGATACCTTCTATGTCCTAAAGTCTGATCCTATCATCAATGTGGATCCTATCCTACAGTCGAAATAATAGTATCATATAATATATCATTTATAGCCTATAGCCTCATATCGCGCTCAAAGCCAAATAATCTTACCACTGCCTGTAGGTATAGGTGCATTAAATGAGACAATAGGGTAAGTATTATTGCTTTTGTGGAAACATTTTTGAAAAAAAAATGATGCCGTGATAAATGAGTAGAAATTTTATTTCAATTTTGTGCAAACGATAAATGCCTTAAAATCATTAATTAATTTACGATAGTGCACTGTCGCGCGGAAACCCTAGCCGCCATGATGTTTCGCTCGTAACG
>OY735260.1:10735266-10815836 GCA_963457715.1 Argyresthia albistria
GGGGGGTCCCGCACGTTGTGGAATTAGATTTTCTAGTCACCATCATCTATCTACAAACCAAAAAAAACATCACCAAGGCATACTTCACCTGGCTCATTGTGCGTTGGAGGGACCAAGTAGCGATAGACCTACAGCTTGACATGTCATTCGAAACACAACATCCGATAATGTACTTGAGATAATTCAATGATCTCATTGGTCAGCACCGGGATTCAAACCTGCATCTACTGCGTGTGAGATTTGCCGTCTACCGTCTCCGCGCGGCCCGCTGACAGGATTTAAAAAAATATTGAGCGCTGTAAAAAGTCCACTACAGTATGGAAACAAACATGCTGATGAAGAAGAATAAGGAAAAAAGGTAGAAGTGCGTAAACTTAGAAAATACCGCACTTATGGTCACATGTTTTACAAAACTGCCGTCGCTCGTTCGCTGTCTTTCCAAGAAATAAGGATTTTGGTATACATAGCAAAGTGAACATTGAGTATAGGCCTTCTCATGAGTACTCGTCTTGAATCAAATCATCACGTGGCAATCAATGTTTTATTGTCTTCTTCCAGGTTTTACCTGTCTTCCAACAAAAAGGCTTTGACGAAATTCCTGGAATGCGTCAATTGGAACAGAGCTGGTGAGTTAAAACTTCCATAGATATAGTAGATGTAAAAGTTTAACTAAAACTACAAAACACATAAAATAATACATAACTCTTCTCTAAAATTAATAATAATTGGATTGTTGTTCCTTGCAGGCGAGGTAAGGCAAGCCCTGGCAATGATGCAGCAATGGGCTCCAATGGATGTCGAAGACGCTTTGGAGCTTTTGACGCCTAAATTCACACACCCGGCGGTTAGGAAGTAAGTGTTGCTAAAATTTATAGAAATTTAAATATTTACCGCTAGATGGCAGCACTTTCCTGAAATACAATTTCCATACAATTTTACATCGCGCAAGTGAAATATTGGTACTTCTTAGGTCATGTCTTATGCCATGCGGGGTTGTAGGCACAGTGGAGCAATACTTCTACAATCTACGTGTTGTTTCAGATACGCAATATCGAGGTTGAAACAAGCGCCTGATGATGACCTGCTGCTGTACTTGCTACAACTAGTGCAGGCGCTCAAATACGAGGACTTTCAGGAAATACATGACGGTGAGATATAAATAAATGATCCTTATGAACATAAATATCTTGGTGTTTTGGATTTAGGTGACTAACCTCAGGCTAACTGTCTGCTAAGTCGTAAATTTTGTATGTGGAAACACGATCTCGCCAGGAGCTGGGACTCTAGGACCATAACATAAATTATGATATCTAATAGGCCGTAATACTCAGTAGATACTGGATGCCCGATTTTAGGATCGTTTATTTATTTATATCGTGTAAAATTTCAGTCAGAAGACAGATTTTGTAGGCTCGTTTGCGTGTTTATAGACGACATTTCAATCCTGAGCTGGGAGGATGTAAGGTCTTGAAGTCAGGTTTTTGTTAAGTTTTTAACTTGGTGAATTATTTATAATTACAGAGTACGCAAGAATATCGTCCGGTAAAGACTCAGCCCTTTCGGACCCAGAAGGCAAGTTGTTGCAGAGTCATCGCGGCAGCCAGGCCAGTCTACTGTCGGCTTCAGGTAATTATTGACCGAGCGAGCGAAGCGTCTCCGTTTCAGGTTTGGGCAAAAATGCTTTCGTATGTCCGGTTGTTCTCCTCTACAGGTCGCATTTATGAACCGATTCTCGTGAAATTTTGTGAGCAGGTTGGAAAAATAAATAGAATTTTTTACTCGAGCCAGTTTTTTGATTTTTTTCAAAATGGCGGAGATAAAATCGCTACAACCCAAACGGCTCGATGGATATTAACAAATGAGGTGTCGTTGGATTCGTAAAGACTATGAGAGTGAAACAGATGAGCGAGCGAAGCGAGCGAAGCGTCTCCGTTTCAGGTTTGGGCAAAAATGCTTTTGTATGTCCGGTTGTTCTCCTCTACAGGTCGCATTTATGAACCGATTCTCGTGAAATTTTGTGAGCAGGTTGAAAAAATAAATAGAATTTTTTACTCGAGCCAGTTTTTTGATTTTTTTCAAAATGGCGGAGATATGGGGTTTTAAAATGTAAAAAAATCGCTACAACCCAAACGGCTCGATGGATATTAACAAATGAAGTGTCGTTGGATTTGTAAAGACTATGAGAGTGAAACAGATTATATAATTTTAGTAAAAAGTCAATAGGTTGTATAAAAGATCGCGAAATGTAGTTTACAAAGTTATTGGTGCGGCTACTTTCATACTGCATGTACGTAACCAGGTACATTCATAAGTTTGTATGTGTTATTGAAAGAAAATTATTTGGGTTATTTTTTTTATGTGTTTTAGCAGTTCAGCTTTCCCACCGACATACTCGCGAGGTCTACAGCTCACAGAGCCACTAGTTAGAAATTAGTTTTACTACTACCCAATAACCCAACAGATGGAGCTACGGTGCTAATGTGCAATTTCCATATAAACCTACATCGCGCAAGTAAATATTTCTATTTAATTAGGCCGTGGGTATTAAAATGCCTGATGGATGAATAATTCGATTGCCGCGATTGACTTTTTGACATCAGTGGATGAATGACATCAGCGCTGTGCTGGACCGTCCTAAATGTCGCAATAAAAATGTGTTTACTCAGTCATTAAACAAAATATATCTCACCCCCAGCGCTAAACACGAGTGATATGACGTCATCGACGATCAGCCGTCGCTCAGTGGACATGGCGGTGGAAGAATCTGTCGCAGTCACGGAAGAGAATGCGAACAGCACCCTCAATAGCAACAGCCTGCTCGATAATAGCCAGGATTTTGGGTAAATTTTATGATTATTTCTTCCTATCTGTGCAAATGGGCTAGTTCCTTGACACCCAAAATGGAGTATTGAAACCCTAGCCAGACGTGGGCGCAACGCATTTGCTACCATGTATGGGAATGGCGTGGCGCTGTGTTTATCTATAAAATAAATGTAACTAATGTCGCCATCTCTTGATGAGTGGTTGCCCTACATCGAGCTTTCATCAACAAATGTCCCAGTTTCTATGCAGCGTTAAATAGCGCTGCAACCTGGAGCGCGAAGATCTCTCTTTAAATGTTGAAATACCGGAATTAGAAAAAAGATAAAACCATAAGAGGTTTTACTCTTCCACAGTTATACATGGGGGAGATGTATAACTGTTGAAGAGTAAAACCTCTTATGGTTTTATCTTTTTTCTAATTGATCATCTGGTGTCACATTTGAAATGTGTGTTTTTGAATATTGAATGGAATGACAGATTTTTCACAAAACATAACAATCGAATTCAATATTCAAAACTACATTTCAAATGTGACACCAGATGATCAATTAGAAATAACCGGCCAAGTGCGAGTAGGACTCGCGTAACAAGGGTTCCGATTACACTTGGAGAGCGTAACACGTGTAATTAGGTTTCCACATAAAAAACTAAAGTGTGATGTCATCCATGTAAACCAAACTGAATATTTTTTTAGAAAGACAGAGATTTGCAGTTTTCACATTTTTCCCTTTACTTTTGCAATAAGACCTTGCTCCGTGCCAAATTTCATGATTCTCGGTCAACGGGAAATACCCTCTAGGTTTTGATTCGCCGTTTGATGGGCCGTTTCAGCTGTTCATCGGCTTTTTCGCAGTAGCCGTGTGAAATATGGGGTGTTATAGGTTTAAAGCGTCAGTCTGTGGCACACTAAAACGCCCGAAACGAAACGTGCGCTGGCATATACGCTGCTGGAATCTGTTGATGAATAGACATACCGAGGTTCGAAGTAGTGCTACCACTCATCAAGAGATGGCGCCACTAGCCTTCCGAGTTCTGGCTTCCAATCCTACAAACGGATGGCATGCCAGTTGCGAGTGAACCAGTTTTGTTTGTCGTCGATACAAAACTGGTTTTTGCGCCCTCGCCATAATAGCAGTTGCTGCCATCCGTTCGTAGAATTGGCGGCCAGTCTGTGTGTCACTGCCTCACCGTCGACCCGTGTGAAAGCCCGTTTACCCGTGCAGCAGCGACGGGGAATCCCTGAGCCTGGCGTCGTTCCTCGTGCGGCGCGCCTGCAACAAGCCCGTGCTCGCGAACTACCTGTACTGGTACCTGCTGGTGGAGTGCGAGGACCAGGAGCGGGGGGAGCAGGACGCGGGGGTGCGGGGCATGTACCTCACCGTCATGAAGACCTTCTCGCAGACGCTGGCTAAAGGTAGGTGTGTTAAGGGGGTATTAATAATTCACCAAGTTAAAAACAACATAATAAACAGACTTCAAAACCTATTTCTGCTTCCCAGATGCAAACTGTGAACTGCGAAGATACCACCCGTAGCTGTGAAAAAGCTGATTAACGGCAATTCAATTCATTTTTTTAAAAAGACCATAAGATCGTACAGATTGCTTAGTCAACGTCAATATAATATTAATATTTTTTGTATACTACCGCGCGTTCGGACACGGCTGAATTGATTTGATGTAAAATATCTAAGAACCACCACAGTAAGCCTAAATTGAATGAATTAGCTTTAAAATGCATAATTTTCATCCACAGGCAACACCGAACACCAACGCACGCGCACCTTTCTAGCAAGACAGCAGGTTTTCATCGACAAACTGGTCAAACTAGTGAAAACCGTCGCCCGGGAGAGCGGCAACCGAAACCGAAAGACCGAAAGACTGCAGCAGTTACTCGCAGACCCAGATGCGTTCAAATTCAACTTCACCAACTTCGAACCGATACCGTTTCCTCTAGACCCGAACGTGACGATCAAAGGAATCGTAGCAAAAAAGGCTAGTCTCTTCAAATCAGCGCTCATGCCGTCGAAGTTGACGTTCCTGACAACAGAGGGCGTTGAATACGTAGCCATTTTCAAACATGGCGACGATTTGCGACAAGACCAGCTGATCCTGCAAATGATAACGCTAATGGATAAATTGTTAAGACGAGAAAATTTAGACTTGAAACTGACCCCGTATAAAGTTTTGGCGACGAGTTCTAAGCACGGGTTTCTCCAGTTTGTGGATTCCGTGACGGTGGCGGAAGCGTTGGCGTCGGAGGGTAGCATACAGAACTTCTTCCGGAAGCACAATCCGTGCGAGGGCGCCCCCTACGGGATCAAACCGGAAGTGATGGATACGTATATACGGAGCTGTGCGGGATATTGCGTTATTACGTATTTGCTTGGTGAGTTTACAAGATAGATAACAAAAACGTTGTTACTGTTTCCAGTTTTAGTTATTTATTAATAATAGCCACTGGGGAATTGCGAATATGATTTAATGGTACCTGTTTACTATTACTGCTCCCCTAAAATGCAAATAAAAACCACTTATCAGAATATGACAAATGAGGTATCGTTAGAAGCGTCTTGATTGATCGTCCACTTACCAATGGATGACGTCACACATAATTTAATGTCGCCCTCTAGTTAACTTTTGACACAACGAATTTTTCGAGCACGTGTTTTACTTCAATTATGACGTGTACGAGTATTTTATTAATTAATCTAAGCAAGCCGAAAGCTCGTATCTGGGTAAAGGCCCTCGGTGGCTATATTAACTTTACTTTTTAATTATTATACTCAACGTTATTTGCAGGTATGCTACTCTCATTAATAGGCTCAAAGCAAGGTATACTTGCCAAGAAATGCTAGACAAGTATACCTAGGGGACATTACAGGCTCGTAATAATAAATTAATTAATAACTGTTTTCGTCGTCAGGCGTCGGCGACCGCCACCTCGACAACCTGCTGCTCTCGCGGGCCGGCGCGCTCTTCCACATCGACTTCGGCTACATCCTCGGGCGCGACCCGAAGCCGCTGCCGCCCCCCATGAAGCTCAGCAGGGAGATGGTGGAGGCCATGGGGGGGATGCACTCGGAGCTGTACCACGAGTTCCGCAAGCAGTGCTATACAGCGCTGCTGCATCTCAGGAGGTAATCATCGTGCTATTGTTCTACTCTACTCTTTATAATTATAGTTGCCTTCCGAGCTGCTGACGTCATCATCGTCATCTCGTCCTGTCACCCCTCAGAAGGGGTATAGTCATCGTCACGCTTATTTATTTATTGTAAAATTCGAATACGCTAAACATAGCCACAATGCCACACTGTGTTGGAGTTCTGCCTGCGACGCGAGAGGTTCTGGGTCCGATTCTCGGCCGGGGTGGAAATAAATAAATACAATATTATTTTACTTTTTGTTCTATTTTTTATAATTGTTATTGTGAATGCCATTAGTTTTCACTTTTATCGGCAATCCCCAAAGACTGCAACTTTTTTATTTTTATTTCGAGCTGCTGACACCGAAATGGTGGTTTCAGGTGCATGTAGACTGTAAGGTTTAATTTGAAATAATGCCATGAGTTCGGGCAGAAAAGTAGCTATAACTTATTTCTGAGCTAGCGGATCCCTTTCTGTCACTCTCTCTCTCTCTCTCACACACACATCCCGCTTTACCGTATGCGAGAAAGAGAGCTCGCTCATAGACAAAGAAAGGTTTCGAGAGCCTCAATAATGAATGAATGGTTTGTTTCAGACACGCGAATCTAGTGCTGAATCTGTTCTCGCTAATGGTGGACGCTTCGGTACCGGACATCGCGCTCGAGCCAGATAAGGCTGTGAAGAAAGTGCAAGACAAGCTGAGGTGACAGTTTTTTTCCAATCGAAGTAGGGACATGTTTGGCACCAAACTTTCCGAATTTCAACAAAAAATAGACATAGCGGCACGAGTTTGCCCATATAGGGTGGTAGAGATATTTGTGTTTTTTTTTTTAATACTTTATTGCACAAAATAACACATTTTACAATTGAAAGTGGACAACACATGACAAAGGCGAGCTTATCTCTATTAAGAGATTTCTTCCAGCAAACCTAGGATGGACAGGAGTTACGTCTTTAATTGTCCTGTTTGCTTGTTCAGAACCACGCCACGCCTTTCTTATGCAAAGTGACAGCGGCACAGCCACGTTTAGCCAAACTGTAATGTAGTAGTCTTCCAACGATCTTTTGCCTGATGAGGGACCTTTACAGGGGACGCCAGCTCTACGCAACTTAATACAACGAACCTGTCATCACGGCAGACCTTTCATTCCTCATCGGTCATCAAGCGTTAAAACCATCTCACCGCGCGCCACGATGTCGTCAGAAAACTGTATTTAGACGAAAGTTGATTTGACGAGCGATCTGTTCTCTCCCCCCAGACTGGACCTAGGCGACGAAGAAGCTGTCCACTACCTACAGAACCTCCTCGACATGTCGGTGACGGCTGTCATGGCGGTGCTGGTGGAACAGTTCCACAAGTTCGCACAGTACTGGCGCAAGTAGACCCGGCGACGGAATGCCGGCCCGGGGACGGAGACCGGGGCAGCCCACGGAGGCCTGGTGCGAGCACGACACGAGGCAATGGATGGGGTTGCTGCACCACCGCAAAACAATGGCGTAAAGAGGCTCAAAAACATAGTCTACTAATATCCTTAGTATTGGTCGACCTTTATATTGGTCGTTGTGGCGACGTTTTGTGGCTCGGGTGCGGCGGATCTCCTGTAGATCCGCCTCTTGACCGTAATAGACAACGGCATATGTCAGTTGACACTTAAAAACTGGACTAGTTAACTCACTGTGTATTACTTTACATCCTATCGGCAAGGACCACACAACATTATATATTATGGCCCATAGAGTTTGCATCCTCCTTTTATCTATGTTATGGCCTCACATCGCATTGTCTTTAATAGATATGTTTGGACTGTACCCAATAAAAACTTGGACATTAATAAATACATAATTATCTATTGTACAGGTATTAATTTACCAAAGCTCGTATTTTGAAGAGGAAGAGAGGCCTTTGCCCAGCAGTGGGATGCTATAGGCTAATAATAATAATAATAATACTCGTATTACTGTACTAATGTAAATAGCTAGCTAAAATACGTTTATTAAAAAAATAGCAATTTTATCTGAAAATAGGATTGTTATTATTTTATTATACATAAGTACTTACCTTGCTTTGAGCCCATTACTGACAGTAGCATACTTGACTTCCTTTCCGGTGCGACGAATATAGCCCCAAAGCAGCTGCATTCCTATTTAGAACCAGTTTATATAAAATAATTTATACGTCATATCCGTTTTGAACCACAGCAACAGTGCCCGCCCATAGTAACAAATATGGCGCGCTGTCAAGTAGGCGCCATGCGGGCTAGATTTTCTGATCATTGGCAACTCAATGAATGAGCTTCGGACGTGCCTAAGAATGTGGTACGATCATGTCTATGTCTGTCTATGTGATGCACAGGAATGTGCGCAGCAGGCAGCGATTTACCTAGGCTCAAAGCAAGGTAAGTGTATGAATGTTAAAAAATATATGTAGTTTCAGGTAAAATTGCTATATTACCTCTATACTCAACGTTACCTTGCTTTGAGCCTATCATTGAGTAGTGTTTGGTATCGGCTGTTGAGTTAGAAACGCCAATGTCAACGTAATATGACTAGGAGTTTAGTTAGATACAACTATGAAACTATTATGTTTATCAGAGACAAAAACGATTTCTTGTCGCAAATAAAACGCGCTTTAAGCGCGCGTTTGTATCGATACAAACTCACCGCAACTTAGCGGGGAGCGGCGGGGTGAGGAGAGGCGCGATACAAGCGCGCGTTTACAGCGCGTCCTGGTTGCGTTCGAGAGACGTGGCGTTTGTATCGATACAAACGCAAGGATAGTGTGTAAAGGTTAAAACGTGCCGGCTTCCTTGCATTTGCTGAGCGTTCAACTTGCGTTTGTATCGATACAAACGAGCGTAAAAAAAACGTCGTGTGTAAGGGCCCTAATTATGTAATCATGTGCATGCAATTATAAGTGATGTGCATAAAACGCCAATGATCAGAATATCTAGCTTATTTTAGGGGTTTTACGGTTTTACACAGAAAGTGAGCTGCTTTGGGGCTATATTCGTCGCACCGGAAAGGAAGTCACGTATGCTACTGTCATCATCAGTAATAGGCTCAAAGCAAGGTAACGTTGAGTATAATATATTTTTAGGAGTCGAAAATAAACAAAATATATTTTCACAATAATAGTCTTTTGCATTATTTGGGTGTAATTTAAAAATAGTTATAAATACACCCTCTTATCCATATAACTTATCAATTATCAAGCCTTTGATAACTAAAATGTTTTTGTTCCTTTCTCACAAACACTTTCAATGTGAATAATGTCCAAAGACATCTGCTTACGATGTGTGGCACCACCACGACTCAAAGTGGTTGCAAATCTCTTGAAATCGCCCAGTTTCTTAGGATTCACTTTAAATCCAATAAACCACTAGTCTACCAGACAAGACATTTTTATCGTCAGTTACAAAGCAATTACTCGACGTACGATTTACCGCCCATATTGGCCAGCGGCGACGATGGCGATGCCACAGTGCGGTGTGGTGGTATTGGCCAGCGGCGACGATGGCGATGCCACAGTGCGGTATGGTGATAGTTGTGACAAAACAAACGACTATTTAATTATTAACAAACACGGGAGCAACTGTGTTGCTACCACCCCGCATGGTTCTCTATTCGTTTTGGAAATCTCTCTTAATTTTCAGAAATCTTGTAAAGGAGCATTATCTTTCTCTGTCATAAAGTTAGTAGGTATTAAATTTGTATTAGGTTTATTTATATTACATATAAATATGATTAATAATATGTATTCATGTAGGTACTTAAGTATTTAGTATATTCAGTAGTTAGTTAGTAATTAATTAATGATTAATTTATATTTTATTTTTCAGCGAGGTAACGGTGCCAGCGTTTTGGGCACCCTCCCGCCCGGCAGCGATCTGGGCGAAATTTTTTACCTAGTTTAGTTGTAGTTAGTTTAGTTTTTACCTATAGTTTAGTTATAATTAATAATTTGTAACTGTATATAAACTGTCATTATGTGATGTTAAATAAATAAATAATTATTTTTATTTTTTACTTTATCAATTATCACATAGGCCTTCCCGTTTTGAGATTTAAAATGTATCCTGTCCATCCTGGGCTTGCTGGAAAAAATCTCTTTTTAGAGATAAGCTTGCCTTTGTTCATGCCTTTTCTGTATTGGTTGTGTTTTTTCTGATATGTGCAATAAATATTATACGAAATACGAATGATGCCGTGATCTGATTCTGACCTTACACCACGTGACCACGGCATCATTATCTATTAAAAGTCTTGCATCTCAAGTCATTGATGTGTACCGCAATGAAGAATAACCAAAAGATACCACAAGAATAAGAAATATTTCCAAAGCCACGACAACCAATATACTCTGAGTTTAATACATCTAAGATAGCAAGGAGCAAGCAAATCCATTTTCTATAACAAGCAACAACTATTACCTTCCAGATTACAAAGCGCACTGTACTTTTGTGTGGCAACATCAGTGATTCAATATACTCCCACTGTGCAGGACTGGACAGCCCTCTGTGTGGCGCAATTTGCCCGACCGCCCCGGGCAAAACGGGGCAGGCGGGACAGCGCAGGGCAAAGCGAGGATCTTAAAATCGTTCCTGAATTCAATATCTAGTAGCATTCTTCCTCAGGACTTTTAGTGTTTGCAAAGGAATTTTATTGGTCGAAAGATTTCTCGTTGTCCAAGGCAGTGGCCGGACGAAGTATTGGTTTTGAAATTAAAAAGTTTCGATTTGCTCTCTTTTTGTGTGCAGCAAATTCGTAGAAAGAGCACTCACTGATCACGATTCTTTGTATCCAAAGATAAACTAAAAATAAACACACACCTTTAATTAGGTAACATTGTTGCACTAGGTACTTTAATTTTATAAAGTGAGTATTTAATCTAACTGCATTTTACTTTGAATACCGGACACCATTTCAAAATCCTGCCGCATCTTTTTCCTTACCTTTCCTCATCGTTCATTATTATTACGTCATCTTCCGCTCAAGACTAACCCTTAGATGAGATGTTTACTTGAAGATTTTAATATTCGAAAATGTTCAAGTCATGCGCCTTATTACCCGGCTCTGAGACGGTTAAAGATTTTCATTTAAAACGCGTTCACTTAGTAACCGCATCTTTGGTAATGGGGATTCAATATTTTGAATTTCATTTGGAAAGCGCTTGGTTGCTTTTCTCCGAAATAAATCGGGTGTTTACCAAACGTTATTCATAAGGTAAATTCATCTAACTAAAGTAATGATGTTAGTGGCATTAATACGTGCATAATATAACTATATTATTACGCTGCATTTTCGATTACGAGCTCACATCACAAACGATATATGGATTGAACTATTTAGCTATTTTTGTCTGTAACTTGATACCTACTACTAGATAAGTAAATAGAAACCGCAGTGTAAGAGGAGGACCTTTAGATAAAATATATGCACTACAGAAACATTTAAATAAACATACATGTTGACATTAATCTCACAATCGTTATGTAAATACAGACCAAGAAAGCCTCTAAAGCAATTCTGTTTCCATTATGAGCACAACAGGCAATCTAAAACCCCTTCCAGCGAGACAAACGCAACTCGTTCGTCACGGCGGAAAAAATATCCGTCGGAATTGTAAAGGAGATGTCACGTTTTCATTCCACGTAATTCGCATTATTTTCCACCGACATTTAAACTTTCATTCCGACTGTCACAGGCAGAAGGGACCTCCCCCGAGCTCTCCGAGCCAACAGGGTCTTCAGTAAGCGCCGTCGTGTCATCCTACTCCGACCGAAAGTGCTAGAAAAGGATGAAACGACGATTGTCTCTGTACTAGACGCTATGAAGAGTAGACGTGAAATATAGCGATCGCAAGGAGCGCGTTTTATTACAGCTATGTGTAAAGCTTGTATAAAAAATTACTTGAGACTTTTTTATTTCGGCCAAAACCCGCGAGACGGAATGAGGCGATGATAATTTTTATACCACACTTCCTCGTTGAATATTGCTGTTGGAACGTCTTTATTTTGAGCAGTACGTAATTGCCGCGAGGAAAATAATGGTGGATTAGATGGTTCGGGGTTTGTGGAGTTTTTAATAAAAGTTTTCGTGTAAGCGTTGCTGCGGAGGGCTGATGTAATGCCGGCTTCGGAAAAATAATGCGTTGCAATTCTACCCTCGTGTGCTCGTTAAATTCGGTTTTCGCAATTGAAGCAGTCGGAAGCGATTAAAAACTGAATTATTCTTTTATGAGCGCAATTCGGAAAAAAGATTGAAATTGGGCGCGAAATCCTGTTTAAATTAATAATTATCGATTTTAATATTTTATTTTATGTTTTGTTGGCAACATTAGTATAATGATACGGATATTAGATAACTAACAAAAAGATACATAATCGTTTTTATACAATGCATTTTATAAGACTTCGAGTATACTACATTATACTTCGAGGATACTTTAAAAAACACCGATGTAGCTTCGTTAAAAAAAAAGAATCGAGTACTATAGATATCTTACTTAACTGTTATTCTTGTCACTATCTCAGTAACATTCAGTTCCACGTGCTTTTAACTGACTCGGACGTCCAAGAGCTCTCAGCCATTTCAACCTGAATTTCAGTCCTGAGTATATTTATTTATAGAGATCTTTATTTAGAATTAAACTTCGCCATGTCGGGAACCGTTTGTATTGAGTCTCACAGGAAATGTTCTTCGTATGGAGTTGAGAATACGAGCTCATGCTAATTCTGTATAAACCTGCAGTAAGGCACTTCAGAGAATCTCAGCTTGCAGGATGTAATGGACGTATAAGAAACTTCGTTACATAGTTCATATAAGCTGGAGAAGATAAGACCCAAGAGTTCCGGGGTCTAGTGGTTTCACGCTCGCTTCCCACGCAAGTGATGAGGGTTTGAATCCGTGCTGAGCATGTAGGTACCAATGAGATTGACGTCCTCTTTGGCGGTCGACGCTGTGCTTCCCGTGCAAACGAGAAGCCTCGGGTTCGAATACGTATCATATTATTATGTAATGATAGTTATGGTTTATGTGATTACACGGACGTTTGGTAACGGAAATCATTGTGAAAATAAATCTTCATAGATGCGGCGATGGGCTAGCCTGTCACGCAAAAAAGTGCAAGACTTTGATGAAAACCCCCTAATTTTAATTTCAAATATTTTTCCTTTCCGGCCAGGAGAGGAATAATTTGTGTGCATTTGAAAAGGCTAATGAACTGGCTAAATGTAGGCAAAAAGTTTTCTTCCCTAAGGTTTTATAATACAGCGTAATTCATGAAAAGTGTAACACACTTAATTATCATTATCATTGTACAAACTACTCCTCTCCAGTCGGTCGGACTAACACACAATCTATTACCTTCCCTTCATCAGTCAAAACACAACGAAATTAGCTACAACTTGAGATAGTTTGTGCAGCTACAGATAAATCATACAATACCCACCTCGCGAAATAATCTCAAGCTACACCCGCCCATAGTATCTTAGAACAAGGGTGGTTTTGGCGTGTGGAGTGTGAACTCGGGGCCAAGTGTTAATTTCCGTGCAGCCACTTCAACAGGAACATTCGTCGAGTTTTGGAAGCTTTGTTCGTGAACATTTTTCATACACTGGCTACTATGCAGTTTGTTTGTTGGCAGATTTACTTTTGAATGTTACTGTATGTAACGCATCAGCTGTGTTTAGGTAGTAGGTAATATGAGTTGGTGTATTTGAGATGTCGAACGAAAAACTTATGATTTTTGATGAATGGTTTTTCTTTGATATGTATATACAATTACCTTACTACTAAAAACAATTAAATTAAATAAAAAATATCCTTAGGGTCACCGCCGCCGTCGAGTGGCAGGGTGCCCAACATGTTGGCACCATTACCTCGCTGTATCGCTATGCTAATTCGCTGAGCGAGGTAAGTGCCAGCTCTAGAATCACCTGACGCTTCTTCTTCATAAAATTCTTGAATCGGTATTTCAACAGTGACGATTAATTTAAAAGGCCATTCACAACATAGCCTAACAAAACTTTACCATGCCTTTTGCTGGGTTGCAGAGGCCCAGTAGTGCCGATTTTTATTCATACTCTACTTTACAGGCCATTTGTGAGAGATAAACTAACGTCAGTAAATGAAAACATATCAAAATCAATTGATCTGCTCCTGCCTCTACGTACGATTCAAAAAGAGGGTCGCTAACATTTCCCTCGCAGGGTTCACACAATAGAACAAGTTCGCGCGAATTTCTCCCTCGGGACCTTCGCACTTCGAAGCCACAGCCGAGTCAAGAGTCAACACATGAGAGTCAATAATACGACTGGATATTTAAAATAGTAATTGTCTACAGGGTTTCCCGAAAAAAATGCCGGTAACCACTGATAGGCCTCACCAGACCATGACCTTTCTAAATATAAATTTTGACCTCTGCAAAAATGTCACGAATTTCGAGTTTTTAATTTTTGTGTTTCTTTTTTAAATTGGCAACTTTTGCGTGGTTTTTTCCACGCCATTTCTACAAATGATGAGATTTCCTCCTAAGCTTTAGTCCTGTTCAACGAGAATAGTTAATCTACCAATATTCGCCCCTCGCCCCCTTTATCCTTCACCTACCCTGACCCACCACTTTGCTCAGTGATTCGTCGTCATTTCAGGGTATCAACTAACGTGTTAGGTATATTGTATGAAGTTTACAATTTAAAGACAGATTACTATCTAACAGATTTAAAACCGTTAGATTGTAATCTCGCGGATTTCACAATTTTACGGTGACATATACAATACAGTCCTGCCAGTCCTCTAGGGCCATATTCGACTAGCAACGCCACCAGCCAAGTTTATTGAAACTTGACCCTTCGCTTTTTTTGGAATAAGGGGCGTTTACAAACAATCTCAGTTGATGTGGGTTCAGGCGAGTTATATTAATACAGAATGTTTAGTTAATTGGTACACATTATTTTATTTTGATCGATGTAGCTCTTTTGCTATTTAAATGACAAAGGGAATTAAAACCTTTGGTAATGCATTACATTTAACGGACAAATGGACGTGTTTTGATATATTTTATGGATTGCTCTGATTATTAGCTATCGTAAATTGATATCCAATTTATCAGCTTAAAAAGCTTCAATCTATTTGGTCTGAGTGTCCTACCAACGAAATAACGAAATTTAAACATTTATTTATTTGACACAAACATATGTAGTTACATAATATAGGGATCTTTGACCCCTGAGCTAGGTTTATCACCTGTATTTCAGGGGTAGTCGCATTAAATGTACATACGCTCAAAAATCGTTGCTTTCCTTCTTTCGCAGTTTGGTAAAATGGAGACAAAACGATCTCAAAACAAGTATTTTTCACCCCCCGACTGGAACATTGAAAAGGAAGCGCCGCGAATAACTCAGGGTGTGTATTTTTCACGTCTTACTCAGAGACAAGGAACAAATGCTTCGCATTAAATAAATTTGATTTTTATCCCCCTGAAAATACGAACACTAATTTTGTCAGCCTTCGTAACGAGCATTATGTTCTTCCTTTTTTTTAAAAAGTTAAGAAGCCGGCGAGTCTATTTTTAATTAACTTTGCCATTTTCAGTCTTTGCAGTTGATACAATTATGAAAGAGTTCTTTTGTTGTTTTATTTCTGATAAGGTGAGTTGGGACTGGATAATTCTGTGTGGGGTAGAGTCGGTAGGATAATAATGTAAACAAAATCTCATAGAAAATTACTTACTTACATTCAACATGGCAACATTCTTAAATACACAAACTCATAGCGTCACACTTTTTCTCATACTGTAAACGACATTTAGCCAGTTATTCAACTCCTGTTTGCGTGACAACGGGCTAACTCATAGCCGCAGCAATAGTTTTAAAAAGGTTTACTTGTCTTGCTTTCTCCGTGCTCCGTGGTCTAGTGGGTTTCACCTTGCTTCTCACGCAAGAGATGCAGGTTCGAATCCCGGTGCTGACCATGTACCAATGAGATGATTAATTTGTCTTAAGTACATTATCGGACGCTCCGTGTTTCGGATGGCACGTTAAACTGTAGGTCCCGGCTACTATCACTACTTCGTAGTATGTAGTAGTCGTAAAAACCCCTCCACCAACCCGCACTGAGCCAGCGTGGTGGAGTATGGCTCAATCTTACTCGGATCCGAGTAAAGGCCTGTGCCCCTCGGTGGGGACATTAATGGGCTACATTTACTTTTACTTTTTGTCTTGTTTTCTATCACCTTTAGAGCAGACGTATGGTGTACTATTAATTATTGGCTTATCTTATCTACTATACAGGATTCGGACCACGGACAATGTAAATTAAAAAAACATTAGCAAAGAAATCCCCTGCATACTTAACTGTTATTCACAAAAGAAAATATCTAAGGGAAAGCTTTAGAGTTTGATAAATGTTGAGCTAGCAAGTACAAATGTTACATGCATGGGTTACACGTACGTATTTTTCCCGGAAAAGTGGTAGGCAGAGACTAAAGATTTCCACTCTTACAATATTGTAAGAGTGGAGGTCTTTAGTCCTACAAAATGGTAATGCGTCTGATAGATATTCGATAAATAACCGACCAAGTGTGAGTTGGACTCGCGCACGAAGGGGTCCGTACCATTATCTATAAAAATCTTTTTTTGTATGGGAACCCTTAAATATTAATTTAATTTTAATTTAATTATTTATTTTTTAAGTAAATAATATACTCGCCATTGTACACTTTATATTACCTACCGTGTTTTGTTAACTTTTTTAGTGTGCAATTATGAAATTATGAAATTATGAAATACTCAATATATTGTGAAAATTTTAAGCGTCTACCATTATCATTAGCAAAAATAAACAAATAAATCACCTTTTTTGTATGGGAGCCCCCCTATTGAATTTATTTTGTTTTTTAGTATTTTTTGTTATAGCGGCAACAGAAATACATCATTTGTGAAAATTTGCTTTCTTCTGCCTCTCTGCTTTCCACTCCCACAATTTTACTTCTTCTCTCTATATGCCTAGTCTATAACACGTGCTTTACTCTGCACTTAATAGAACACAAGACGAGCACGATTATCTACCCTTTGTTCGGCCCCGTTTGTCCCACACCGCTTGCTGCCGCTGACGTGTATACTGCTGACAATGCTGCTGGTACGCTCACTATTGTTCTTTGGGAGATAGAAACTATATCAGTGGTGATTATTTCATCATCATTTGCTTGGTTAGAGGATTTCAATCCGTATTAATAAAGCTCTCAGCTCTTCAACCAACTCAGGGGCGTGAAAATTACGGATTTGATATGACGAAAACGTGATTGTGACGTAGCTAAAACACTCTTAGACCTGAGATTAGAGGTTTTAATTCGTCCATTTTAAACACTCACCCCCTTATTAATAAAAAGTTACTCTGGGAGTTACTACGGGACAGAGCTAGACAGCTAACTCAACTGAAACAGAGTAAATTTACTCCAAGCATTAACAATAAGGATTAGCACTTATCTGACTCTACTCTTAGACTAAAGTATCTTATTCTGACTTCAACCTGTGAGTAACTAGTCTCTAGCCTGGATTTTACCAACTAAAGAGTAACTTTTACTCGAGAGTATCTTCTACTTTTTCATAGACACTAGTGACACCCCGATCAGATCACCTCATTTTGAACTGTCATTGTCATACAAGTTATCCCCGGAATAGTTATTCTCGTATAACATTTTGTTGGTGAAATGCACCATAAGGAAGAATTAACAACAGAGTAGAGTGTTTTTAGGGTTCCGTACTCGAAGGGTGCCAAACGGGACCCTATTACTGAGACTTCGCTGTCCGTCTGTCTGTCTGTCTGTTTGCCTGTCTGTCTGTCTGTCTATCACCAGGCTGTATCTCATGAACTGTGGTTGCTAGACAGTTGAAATTTTCACAGATGATGTATTTCTGTTACCGCTATAACAATAAATACTAAAAAACAAAATGAATTTATTATTAAGGGGGGCTCCCATACAACAAACGTGATTTTTTTTTGCTGTTTTTTATAGCTAATGGTACGGAACCCTTTCGTGCGCGAGTCCGACTCGCACTTGGCCAGTTATTATTAATAAGACGGAGCCCGAATACAGAATCGACTTATAGTATCACGGACACTCAAAGTCCTACAGTCTATTCGTGATAAGAATACAGTGAAATTTAAATTTAAATCTGTTAACACACACTCACAGGACAGGGCACAACCTTCGCGTTCGAAAGTTTGCCTTCAACTGTTCACTGTGAACTTGGCCTAATAATTGGAAACGATTTGATTGGTTACGGGGCGAGGCTAGGCCGCCGGACAGTGATGACTTTACTGCATTCTTATCACGAATAGACAATAGTTTGTTATGTTTCTTTATTTCATCCTGTCCTACCAGTAGTCTATCAAACAGTACGGACGAATTTTACCTGTTAGACTGATTACTATGATCAATAAAAAACATCCAAATAGTTGGATCATCGGAAGACTGTTAAGACAAGAAGGTACAAAAAATAATATATCAGTGTTTCGGGAAATATTAGTACCAAATCACTATCTAGGCGGCACTAAGTTTGTGTAAACCTAATCATTAGATAACATAACCATAACTATAATGATATTTCGTATATATTTATTGCACATAAAAGACAAAACACAGAAAATGCAGAGAAGTAATTTACAAAGGCAAGCCTATCTCTAAAAAGAGATCTCTTCCAGCAAACCCAGGATGGACAGAGAAAAATAAAATACAGAACAAATAGGCCTATGTACGCCTAGGTAGGCATAGTTGTGAGTTTTTTTTGTATTATCATATATAACTTCTTAATAACTCTACAGTAAATATGTATCAATAAATGCTTTCGGAAATCTACTTATTATTATTATTGTTTCTCAATTTAAAATAAAAAACGGTCAAGTGCGATAAGAACTCGCGCACCAAGGGTTCTGTTATCACTTGGAGAGTGTAACATGTTTAGTTAGGTTCCCACATAAAAAACTAAAGTATTATGTCATTCATTAACCAAATTAAATGTTTTTGTAGAATGATAGAAATTTCCAGATTTCAGATTTTTCCCTTTACTTGTGCTATAAAACCTTTCTTTGTGCCAAATTTAATGAATGTAGGCCTACGAGATGTACCCTATAGGTTTTGGGTCCATTGCTATTACTATGAAAATCCAACAATTTTACAGCATAAACGGTCGATTCGATTTCGTTGACTAAGAAGGTTGATTTTTTCACAGCTTTATGCGACTACAGACCTTAAAAATTGATATAAATTTTAAATTGATACATCCACGCGTTCTTGATATGAAGGCTGTGACACACAGACAGACAGATAGACAGACAGACGGACGGACGGACAACAAAGTGATCCTATAAGGGTTCCTTTTTTCCTTATAAGGATCAGAACCCTAAAAATATGGTTAATTAACTAAACCACATCAACTCAGCTTTTCCAATATCCTTTCCTTGACCGAAACCCGAACGAGCTCCGATAATTAAGTCTTATAAATGTAGCCTGCGCCTGACGTATCTATCGCGGGTCGGACAATGGACTCCTAAAGGGTAGCACAATGTGGAGCCCTACAGGGCGTCTAATACAATGGCCAGTAGGAGATACAGTTGGAAAGGGGATTGATGATAGAGTATCCCTAATTTGAGACACGCCTTTTTTGTATGAGGTGGCAGAAGCATGGCCACGTTTGATCAGTTATTAGTATTTTAGTTGACATGGGGCTAGCCTGTTGACACGTGGTTATGGGGATGATGTGTAATAAATAAACATGAGTCGGGCCACAGATATATTAATCAAGTTTTTTTTTCTGTATGTAATTGTGTATAGTATTAAGAAACTAACAGAGCATTAAATTAAATTTATTTGGTAATACTAACGACATATGGATCCATTTTTGTCCGAAATAAATGTTTTATTATTATTATAATAAAACGGACTTCCACAAACCCTATTTGATTAGATTGAAACCCTATTCCCCCCCCCCCCTTGAGGAATTAATTTCGTCAAATCCCATCTCAGTGCTATCCTACGCTACATAGGGAACCCCTGTACAAAGATTCATGGCTCTAGGTCCACCGGTTTAGGCTAATACCCGTCAGCCAAACACGTAGATTGTATTTGTATACCTAGTATTGAGTAGTACTGGTGGCCAAGTGTGGTCTTCATCATCAGTTCCGCATCACAACTTACCATGAGTAAATGAACGAGTTATTATGAAAAACAAAAAAACCTATAGGTCTGCTTATAATATTTAAAGTGTTCCCTCCATTTCTCCAGGATCCCATCATCAGACCTAGTGTCAATATGGGACCAATTGGAAGGTAAAACCCCTTTCAAACAAAAAAATAAGTTTCCAAATTGGTCCATCCGTCTAGGCGCAAACGGGGCACATACAAAAAAAAAACGACGAATTGTAAACCTCCTCCTTTTGTAAAGTCGGTTAAAAATAGGGTAGAAGATAAAGATTTACGTTCCTTATTTAACGAACCTAAGAAAAAAACAGGACTTGGATGTTTACATGTTTGTGATGTCACTGTTTCTAGTACACACGACACAGGGTATCCTAGTGTGGGGCCAGAAGCAATGTATTTTAGCGGCTTATAGTGAGACAGACCTTGACTATATGTTGAACTTAACCAAGAAATTCAGTAAATAAGAATGCCAGTTCTTGTTAATTTATTGAGAATTATTATTATGATTGAATTATGATTCTAATTCTAACTAATTATGATTGAATTCTTTATTGAATTATTCTTTAATCTTACTTCTATTAATTCTAATATATTTAATATGCAATAAGTTGTTTGGTTGTCATAAAAAAGTATTGTAAACGTATTATTTAAATTACATGATCAGAAGATAAAGTACCTATCATACAAATTGGTTGTCTAAGTATTTTTACAGAATCCAGAGTTTGATTTGTATAATTAATTGAAAATGCCATCCAATGGGCCTTGTCCCGGTCACATCACATCTAAATCTGTTGTTATATTCTAACAAATAGATTTCATTATTACCTCTAAACCAGGCGTAATCCTGTATGAATTAATAATAAATAATTATATACATAAAATATTAAAATATCTTCAATTTAGGTAATATAGAAAAAACCGTTACCTCAAAAATTCCACCCACAATCCGTAACCACACAAATCACACCAAAAACCAACTCAACCAAATCCGATTACAACCCTCCTTTCTCAACACGTTCAATCAAACGCGAAACAAACGAAAGTCGCATTCGAAATTCGTACGCCGAAAAAAGTTACGCGAACTTTTCGCGGGTGAAAAAAGTGGCGAGGCGAAGGCTCGACGCGCGGCAGCCTCCGAAGCGAGCTAGGCACTGACGCGCTGCCAAGCAGCCCACGGGTATCTTCCTACCGCCCTGTTCAGTACATAGTAAGATCGAAATTTGATCGCTGTTAGGCGAACGCTACTAAGACATCTCAGCATCAAATGCACCTAGCGCATGCGCGAGGTCATTCAACTCTTGCAGTGGATGCTGCATGCACCTCGTGGCATATTAAGGGATTTCGTTGGCACAGGAATGAGGAATGTCAAAATAGTCTGGCAGGTGTATTTTACGGGTGTTTCGGAAGCAGAGTTTTATTTAGACATTTCTATAGTGTTTACGTACATTAACGGATGCTCCGTGTTTCTGATGGCAAGTTAAGCTGGAGGTCCCGGCTACTAATACTACTTGGTACGTAGTATGTAGTAGTAGCAAAACCCCTCCACCAACTCGCACTGAGCCAGTGGTAGTATCATCTTCAGCATCGGCACCTAGTTTCCCCCCACTGCTGGGAATAAGCCTCCTCCCTTTTGTGCCAACTTATCCGGTCCTGTGCCAATCGAATCCAGGTCTACGCCGCAATATGCGTAATGTCGTCGACCCATCTGGCTGCCGGTCGACCCACGCTTCTCTTTCCCTCTTTCGGCCACCACTCAGTCAGGGATCTACTCCACCTGTCATCCAGTGGGAGTATGGCTCAATCTTACTCGTATCCGGGTAAAGACCTGTGCCCCTCGGTGGGGATATTAATGGGCTACATTTACTTTACTTTACTTTAGTGTTTGCAGGTTAAATGATTCGTGTGATTTAGGAGTTTGAGCTGATAAATGATGAAATGAAATAGATTTGGACATACCGATACTCATGGCCATGCATTCCATTGCTGAGCAACGCATTAGAAATATGATTGTATACAAATATTAGACATAAATGCCGCGTAGCTAGAAGTGCCTGCATGCGTTACGGCGTAGCACATAAAGCAGTTACAAAGTTGTTAAATACTACGAGCCTTGGAAAAAAACTGTATGATTGTGAAGTTCTATGTCTTTTTAATAGTAGTCTTATATAAGTGTGCTAGCCCATGAATGTATATTATAAGTTATAGGGTAGGTTAGGTTAATTCCTTGACTCCCATTGCCAACTCAATTATTTTATATAAAAATACACTTTGCCTAATAAACAAAGCTAAAAGGTATAATATTATCAAAGTAGCTGGATATACAGAGACCAAAGGCAATGAAAAACAAACAAGCCTCTATTATTGGATGTAATATCAACATCTAACAATAACAAACAAAATATCTCATATCTTCAACCATTACATGTGGGCTCGTTATAACAATACTTGTGCTTGTAAAAGCGTATATGCAGGATATAACGGAAAAATAGCCATATTGTAAAGAGTCGTAACTTTATTAAGAAATTGTTAGGATCTGCACTGCCTGCAGAGATAAAAACAAAGTTAATTGAACTGTTTTAAAGAAAATTGTTCGGTATGATGTCGCTAACAATTATTTGAAACTATACGACATTATTTTTTTTATTCATCCTGCTTCCCATGCAGGTGATGTTGTTGTGTTGTTTGAATCCGATTCTGAATATGTACAAATGAGAACGGAACTTTCTTTTAGTGATTGAAATAATCGTAGGAAACTTCAATCCTTAACTTCAGCGATGGGCTAGCGCCTTGTCAGGCAAAATGGGGAGTCGGATAGGTGGCTAAACGATAGCACAATTGCTTGATGATGATAAGGTTTGTTACAACTTTTCTGTTAAATTCTGTATATTTCACAAAAGATACAAAAGATACAAAAGGAGAAACAGAAACAAAACGTAAAGTGAGTGATAACATTGCTGATTGAAGATTAGTCCCGCATTATGTGAGGCGACGGCGGGGATGATTCAAAGGGATGTAAAATTCTATCAACGTTTATTAATGTGAAGAATGTATAGGTAGGTACTTAGAAGAAAAATAAGGTATATAGATACCGCGATTGTTGGACCCTGACTGAAATACATCATTATTATTCGCATACAAAGTATACAGAAGCGTCCAACGTTCTTAGAAGGATACATTCTGTTGTTCTGATTTTTCATAGGTTTTAAACTTTATAACCAAGTCACAAGGTGACAAATTAGATTGATTCGGAGTATTCGGCTAAATACACATACACACACACACACAAAGTTTCACGTATTTTCCCATGAGGGGTGAGAGGTGAGATAAAACTGTGCCTATTTTCAGCTAGATATTCAATACTCCCTACAAAAATAATCACAAAAAATAATGAGTGGTAAATATGTACTGTTAGTTTTTTGTACCTTGTTTATGCTTATAAAAAAACTGAAGGTAACTGTAAACCTGCTCATAAGTGCCCCCTCCTAATGTGAATTAAAACTCCTCCGTAGAGTTCATCCAACTCCAATAGTTCAATAGTTCAGTCAGCTTGTTGAACTAACTGAACTAACTCCTAATTGATTGTATTTTAGTGACTCTGGTGCGGAATTTGGGTTCGGAAATTCGTACTTGAAGTGTTTACCTTGTGGGACTTTATGGACTAGATGATCATACTATATAGGTATCTATATTTTAATATTTTTTTTAGAATCCATCTAAGCTATCTTTATAATAATGTAATAATATAAGATATAGGGTCGTTCTAACTGTGATAGAGAATACCGTGAGATGGGCTAACTCTGGCGCAAAGTTGAGTGTTGAATAAACGTAGTTAGGCAGAGACTGTGACCATGCGATAATGGATGTAAAGATTAATGAAATGTTTGTATTACTAAATAACTTAATCTTACAAAAACCCAAGATAGAGGGTATACATGGTTGACCATGAATAGGGAAAAAATAGAGAAAACTCATATCGGCCCTTTTTATATTTCCTCGTAATTGTATCACAAGGTTTACCTCTTTAAGCACCTTTAGAGAGATATCTTTTATGTTTTGGAAAAGTAAGTATACATCAAGAGGTCGGAGACTATTCTATCCCACTATGACTTGCTAACGACCACCTAATACCTAGTTGTCATCATTCAAAACCATTCACCGGTGCAAGTTCAATTCGTGCTCATCCGAGCTTAAAGCTTACTCTATCTTTGCAGGTAAATGCCACTGCTATAATTGACGAGCATACACTTGCTTCCCTTCAGCTTAGAGCTAATGTGCCTACTAATGTAAGTGGTTTGTGACTGTGTGATAAACTGATAATGGATGATATGATTATGGAATAAGACATCTTTTACTTATCGTAAATTAGAAGGAAAACGATAATTTTCTTCTTACAGGTGATACATTTCTTAATTCAGTTGGCCCATTGAATTAACATATTATATTTTTATGGCAAAACATTTATTCGAAACACTTCTTTTGTATATAGTCAAGATAAAACAAGTGCTTGGCGTCTACGAAAATAATAAAAATAATAATTACGAAACGAAGAAAAAAGGGCATTTCAGTATCTGTGTAAAGTTAGTTATGTACTCTGTGTGGAACTGTACGTACCTGCCTAAACAATAATGGAATATACTCCATATTAAAATGAGGCAACAACTTTACCACACACTTATCCCACTGCTCATCTCATTCATGAATTCCCCGCTCGAAATGGCAAATGAAACTTTTGTCTTGAGCCGCGGGACAACATTACAACAACAAGTTAACCGACCCGAGACTCAAACCCCGATCGTCATGCGTAAAACCCGAGTTCATACCAATACGCAAACTTTACCCTACTATTTTTATCACTGTTATTTCAGCACAATACGGTTTATTTTTCCGTGTCCCACACTGTAAATGATTCCCGTAGACCAAACAACACTGCAAATTTAAGATTGCTGTTCTGTTATATGGTGTAACAGGGAAGTAAGGGTCGTTTTCGTTTGATTCTCTGTGAATTACTACGGGTGATGGTCCACCAAGTGGTGGGGGATTCAAAACTTCCCGGCTCCCGCTTTTGTTCCGCTGATACTGGATAAATATTATCCGAAACTGGTTTTCGGGTTGATGTTAGTTCCAAATTGTGAACTGTTTGAATAATATGTGGGAAAAATCAATGGTCCATGCCGCTTTGCCGGGGAAATGCGAAAGATAAACATTTAGATACGATACGGATGCTGAATTTCAGATTTGGTTAGATCCGCATATTTGTGTACGTATCGAGGAAATAATAGTGCAGTGATAATAATGCATAGGCCGTGATTATAACAGTGGAACGATCTCGGACGATATATCTCGATCTGTCAGACTAAATAGGTGGGGGAGATAGCTGAATTAAATAATAAAAATTGGTTGAATTTTATCTCCTGTGGTGCGTATATAAATCTTATGGAAGTATTTGGAAGTCAAGAGGACTATAGAATATAGATGGGCACAATTTAAAATTAATATCACAAAAATGATTTGAGGTTTAATTTGATGATGAGGACATTGGGACACTTTTTAATTATTTTATGATGTTCCGTTGTCCACCACTTCACTAGAAAATGAATAGTGGGGACAACAGGACATAATTTTAATATTTTATTATGGTACCGTTGTCCCCACCGGTGGCGGACAGACAGGGGGTGGACAACGGGACATAAAATTAATTATTTTATGTAAGTTCCGTTGTCCCGACAGGTGGAGGACAGACAGGGGGTGGACAACGGGACTACACCGAATGTTTCTCAATCACTCCCTCCCATTACAATAAACGCCAGTCTAATTGCATGCTATAATTTAATTAGCTGGATGTGTGTATCTGACAGAAACTATATTATACCACCTTTGTATAACCATATCTATGGCAAATAAAAGTCTTTATCTTTATCTTTATCTAAATTGACTCAAAAATTGCTACAATCACAAGTAAACTGTTACTTCTTAGTCGGTACCTACGCTTGCCTTAAGATACACGCGGGCTAAACTAACAAAAGCGAACAATTGACTGCATTGACGTTTTCTTGACTTATGTAGATGGATGTCCAAAAAAAATACAATTTTAATACAACTTTTGACAACAATCGCTTAGTTAGGTTCATTCGAGGGTGTTAGTAAGTAAGTAAGTAAGTATTTATTCAAAAACAATGTACATTGTATGTGAATTACAATAATTAAATTAAATATTATATTAAAACATGCAATAATTCAACAATTATAGCGCAGTAATGTCAATCAATATTAGTATAGTATAAGTGTGAAAGAAGCTCATCATTACTTTGGAAATACTCATAGGAAGATGCATACAGAAATCACATAATTATTAGGTATCTTTAACTTATGGTACATATATAAATTAACCTGAGTCGCATAGCACCGACTTGAATGGTGTGTTCATGTCGAGGCCTACAGTGGATACCATGACAGGCATCATGAAATACGATGATAAATTACTTTCTAGCAATAACATTGCTTGTTACTGCTAGTAACTACGTCCTAACTTTTAGTCATGTTAATTTAATATCCTTATTTGTTGTAGCACGTCCGCAGCTATTCGCCGGAAGGACAATACAGTTAGTTCCCTGGGCTATTGCTGCTCCGAACCACCGCTTCCAGGTACCTAACACTGCGC
Source organism: Argyresthia albistria (assembly GCA_963457715.1). NCBI lineage: Eukaryota > Metazoa > Arthropoda > Insecta > Lepidoptera > Argyresthiidae > Argyresthia > Argyresthia albistria. The sequence continues at coordinate 10,762,087 of OY735260.1, forward strand.
AGTGCATGCGATAAGTGTTAAAAGCTTCTATTTAATTTGTGGTGTTGGTAGTGGACTATTAAAACATCAGTTTTAAATAACCTATCTATCCATAATCTTTAGATTACTATTTTAATGTTACTGCCTTCAAAAATATATTTTGGCTGATGAGTAAAGTTTACAGGGGTGCGCCAGCTCTACGGAACTTAATGCAACGAACCCTGTCATCAACACAGGCCGTTTATTCCTCATTGGTCATCAAGCATTGGTTCCACCTTTCACCGCACGCCAAAAGATATTTGGAAAGCTGTACAGATAAGTCTGTACACCTACCAAGTTATCTGTGAAATATAACAATACAGAAATACGATCGCCATAATCATTGAAACGCCATTATATGCTCGGACGCTGCGCCATTACAGAATATGGCAACATTAGTGACACCCTTCATTTCACAGTTAGGTAGGCAGAACGTTTGACAGTTATGGTATGGAGCTTATTTCAAATCTGACAGTAGTAATCCCTGATCAAGGAAAGATAGCCTGCTACTAACAATATTAGATTATAGTCTCAGCTTAGCTTAGAGTCGTCTTACGGCCGATCCCAATAACCTATCTTCTATCCATAATCTGCAGATTTGAGATTGCTATTGTCAATTTTGACATAAATCCTTAGCTCAAATGCCAAATGTAACGCGTAATCTACAGATCACGGATAAAGATAGGTTATTGGGATCGGCCGTTAGTAACTGTACCACGTGATCCCCAATTGTGCTGGTTTCATCACGTGACATTGGCAAAATTATTGTGGTAATACACGATAGAAGCCACAGATCAAAAACTTAACTTACATAACTTAAGATAGCGTGAGCGCCGACGTGAAACCACTAGCTAACTCTTCACATATTTGACACTTCAGTAAAATCTTGTTAAATTCTTATAACAAGCTTCATATTGTACCACACAACCATTATTAACAACACAGACAGCCAACTGGAGTTATAGTTAAATTAGATGCATCTGCCAACGAAAACAATATTTACCGCCCGTTCGAGAGATAACTCGGCAGGGAACCAGAGCACAGACTAATTAGGTATCAGGATGCGCCCTCTTGTTTGTGTGTAGGGTTGATTATTGTTTGATGTACTTGTTATTGGGAGTTGGCGCTTGTAATAATATTTATAATAATAGTAAAGTATTTATTCATAGAAAATCAAGGTAACAACAATTTTGCCATTTAATGATTATTTTAACAAATGTAGGCATAACTCTACATTGAGGTAGGGATATATTAAATAACTCCACTACTCCATAACGGTCATCCAACGGTCACAAAAGAAGTTTAAATTTGAATTATCAAACGAGTTTTTAAAATGCCACCTCACCTCGGATTCAGATTATAATGTAATTTAATTTTTAATGCTGTATAGGTCTTAGAAGCCTGAAAATAAACGATTTATTATAATTTTTACTGACCGCTAAATGTAATTCTCTCAGCAGATTTCCCTCAAAAAACAAGTAAAATTCCATCTCAACTAAGTCGCAGAACTGTGCGCAGTACTAATCTTTTCACTTCCTTTCTTACACAACAAAAAACATTATTAATTTTCAGATTGCACGAGTATTTTCTAGCTTCGCTTTGTCTCGGTTATAAAGTTTATATTTATTGTTAAAAGATTTAGTTATCACCACAGATATTATAATACTTGGTATAACTGAAGAAAGTGCTAAGACTCATTTAATTTTGCTATCATCAGGCCAAACTATGTAGTTTTAAACGGCAATAATTCAATACTAATTTATCTTTCGTTATGATGTAAGTCATGATCGAAGTAACGTCTATAGTCTCTGCCTAGTCTGCCTACCACTATTTCGGGAAAACGGTGTTAGCATACGAAGGTATATGTTTGTATGTAATATCTTTCGTAAAATAATAATATTAACAAGTACATTATGCCGTGATTACAGGATTGATGAGTAGTAGGTACCTAGGAAACTGCCATAGAAAGAGCATACACCACTTTCAAAATTAGATAAAAGTTAATTATACACTTATACCCTAAGAGTATGGCTCAATCTTACTCGGATCCGAGTAAAGGCCTGTGCCCTTCGTTGGGGACATTAATGGGCTAAATCAAAATAAAGGGGCGATTTCAGGTCGAACGAATGACACGTCATTCGTGTGACATAAAAAATCGTGTAATCGACCCTCGTAGAAGATTCGTAACGCTTGCAACGCTATTTGCAGCGTGCCGTAACAAAGTTTTTAGCAGATTTGAAACGCTTGGAACGCAATTCGCAGCGTGCGTAACACCGTATTTTACGTCATACGAATGACGCGTCATTTGTGTGAATTAATCTCATTCGTGTGACAAAGGCCCCGCACACGTGGGACACCTGCAGGCGCTTTGACCCCCTTAAAGAAGATACAACAAGATACAAGATACATTCGTGTGAGTCAAAAATCGTGAAATCTACCCTAAAATGCCTTTATTTCGTAGCTGCATTAGCTGCGTAAGTAGGCTCTATTTAAAGACTGTCGCCTCCAAGTAACCGTTTGTTCTCACTATAATTTGCGGTTTCATAAGAAAATATTGCGTTAAAAAAATTCTCAGGAAAAAGTAGTTTCTGTTTTTTCTTTTAGTTAAATCTATGTACTCTAGATTTGGTGTATTATATCGATTATTTTATTTTAGTTATAAAGTGTTATACTGGTTATATGTATGGTGGGTTTACACCTACACTTAGGTGGTCTATCTGTATTAGTATAATATTATTGCATCTGTGGTAATATGAAGAAAAAGTTATTGGATGGAAGTTAGTGACGGTTTTTTGGTTACTAAGGTTGACAGATAAGCCCTGTGACAAGTTCTTCGTCAAACTCTCTAACGGCCAGTTTAACGGTGGCACAACACGACATGCTATTAGCTGGCCATTAAATAGTCATTAAGAGGAAGCTGTGACCTCTCTCACAAGTTGCTGTTAATATAATACCTATATCCTAAGATCGGAAGAGAGCTCGACCTTCACCCATCTGTTACGGCGATGAAACTTGGTTATTATCAAATTTTCCATGCTAGAAAATAAATTGCGAGTGGACTACCTAGCAAAATCATGGCAAGTATTTTCTAGCATACAAAATTTGTCAAAAACCACAGATTAATAAAGAGTTAGGAACAGATTGGACACTGTACATAATCGTTCAACTAAAAAGCGACCCTTGCTACAACGCAAAAAAGTACAATTCATGCTGTGTAGCGCGGCGCCCACACTTCGATTACTTGCCTAAAAGTTGCCTCTCTTTCTGTCGCGTAACTCTATCCTCGTCTGAAGCGGCCCGTAAATTATTCTAGATTTGTGAATAACATATAATAAAGGTAGTATAGGTACGTACCTAACCTTTTACATAATGGCCAGAAATCCTATCGACAGTCAGTAGGACAGTGACCTTTATTCATCTGTGCAGTGACGAAACGTCATCAAACAAAGCATGCAGTATTTCTTCGCCTTCATTTTAGTAAGTAACTACACGCGAGGCGCGCGGGGCTAGATAGAACGGCACGTGCATCCTGGGCGGCGCTCGGCAACCTACTGAGTCGGGCCGTACCAGCGGGGCCGCGGATCTACTTGTGGCTTTGCAGGTAAAGAGCGGAGTGTCACACGCCTGCAAAAACCAAGTTTCATCACAGTAACAGATGGGTGAAGGTCGAGCTCTCTCGGATCTTAGACCACTTGTTGAAAATATCATACGTATAATGGAGCAACTAATAATTATTATTATTTATTACGGGCCCACCATGTCCCACAATGCTGGGCAAGGCCTTTCTCCCCCTCCTCCAAGTTAACTAATATTAAAACTACTTCCGACTTAAAACAAATGCTACTCTTTCTGTTTGCCACGACACAGAGTATCCTAGTATGGGACCAAAAGCAATGTGCCTGTAAGTAAATGATATGTTGTATGTTATATAACTTGCCAGTCAGGATTCGAACCCGGGATCTCTTGCTTGCGAAGCACAGCCTCAACCAAATGCCACACAGAAGTCGTCCGGCTCTAACAACAGAGTAATAGTAATAGTTGAGGAGACACGCTTGCCCAGCAAGTAATGGATCACTTACTGGCAGTAAAGTCGAGTTCCTGAGCCGTCACAACTAGACCTAGAATACGCCTGGAACTTGCCAAACGACATATTTTTCGAACTCGACTCGTCGAAGCGTCGGGTGATTCTAGAGCTGTCACCTACCTCCCCCAGCGCATTAGTCTGGCGATACAGCGAGGTAATGGTGCCAGCATGTTGGGCACCCTGCCGCCCGACGGCGGCGGTGACCTCGGGGATATTTTTTATTTAATTTAATTGTTTGTAGTCGTAAGTTAGTTTAATTTGTTCATATTGTATTGTAATTATAGCATAAAACGTTGAATACAAATATGGAAGAGAAAAAACATAAAGCGTCACGCCCAATTCTATACCGAGTGACAGTAGTAAGGTACTTCTGCCACCCCGTATGGAAAATGGCTTCACGCGCGCCCATTCGATTGAGGACAGAAGAGTCCTTTGACTTTGACAGTGGGTACCAAGACGTCAATTAATGTCTATTGCAAGGGGTTGAGAACTTGATTTCCCCTAATTTTAATGTATTTTTTTTTCCTTTTCGGCCAGGAGAATGACAATGTCTTGACTGAAGGGGTATGTTTAAATATAGGTAAGGGTTAAATTCAATAAATAATCAAGCACATCGGTAAACGATCCTGCCTCATCACATTTACAAATTATTCCTGTCCTCACAAGAGCCAGTTTAACCTTTGTCTATCACTAACTCAATATCGAACTAAGTTTCCATCGACACAGACAGGAATCGCTCCGTATATCTATCGACATACCTGCATAATGCATGCCCTCACTTACATCGTGAACCTCGCACGTTAAACTTTGACAATTGGAATCTAGTTTGTTAGAAAAACAAGCCTGTCGCGTGGTGCACTTCCATTGCTACCCAACAGAGGTATCATAAACTCTGTCTGGTTACCAACGCGGTAGTAGATGATGCAGCAATGGATTGTGTGGTTCAGTGGATAGCGTGTGAAGGGTCGTGGTAATGATGAAGAGAAGCGCTCGTTTTGAAAGCAATAACTCGAGTGTACATTGACGAACGCGGCTCGAGCACTCGCCGCTTAACTAAGCTGGAGATCGGTTTGATGCTCCTTTTGTTGAAAGGAACTCAAACTTTGGGTGTTTTGAAAACATTATTCATACAGACAACTCCTGAAATACTTTTGATGCAAAATATTACTTTCTTTTGAAGCTATATTAAAGTAACCGTAACTGGCAAAAATTGGGGGCTTCTGTCACCACGTATCTTTCTGTGATTTTTTAAAAAACATGCTTTTTCCACAAGGGATAGCAGAGAGGTGTGCCCATTCTTAGCTAGATATTAAAATTTGCTTATTGCCGCAGCTATGGAGATGGTAGAGTCAGCTATGACCGTTGTGGCTCTGACTACCATGTGAGAGGTCCAAGGTTCGATTCTTGACTGGGGTGGGGATACTTGGATGATTACATGTTTGTGATCTCGCTGTTTCTGGTTCCCGCGACACAGTATATCATAGTGTGGGGCCAGAAGTAATGCAAGGTGTAAATTAATTGACGCAAAATGAGAGACATCATTCTGAGCTACTTTTATTAGGAAACCGATTTGATCAGAGCAACTTTACTTTTCACTTATCCATGCAATGCAAATCAGCTGACCCACCCAGGCCAAAATGTACTGGGAAGTAAAATATAAAGTCACTATGATCAAATCAGTTTCATAATGAAAGTTGCTCAGATTGATGTCCTTAGCAAAGAAGTATCTCATTTTGTGTTATTTTGTTTACACGTTGTATATGTGCCTGTAAGCAAATGATTGCTTGTTTTTATATAACTGTTATAGGCTCGTATTTAATCACACGCCAAGAACATCACTGTATCTGAAAAACTGCTCAGCAATATGTGTAATGGTTTATAACAAAATACCAGATGACATAAAAACTTTGCCGCTCAACACTTTTAAACGTAAATTATTCCATTGGCTTCTGCAAAACTGTTTTTACTCTGTGGCCGAATTTCTTTTTCTGTGACTTTTAACGTACATGAAGTCGGTCTTGGCTTTTGTTTTTAAACAAATAATAAAAATAAACTCAATGAGAACAATCTTAAAAATTTGCATGCTATAATGTAATAGCTGATTAAGGCGTTCGATTTATACGATATTTACGAACCTTTTTACCCTTGTCTTTGAAAATAAATTTCTTATTTTTTACTAATGAAACCAAAAAACTATGCAACCTCCGCAAAAGTTGACGTCACACAAACATTGCATGCATAAATAGCGGGTCTATTTGCAGCTATTGTGGACAAAGGTTCTGTAAACTGGCCATAATTAATGTACAGCGTTCGTTGCCGCCGAACGACGCGAAATCAGTCAGCAGCAATGAGCAGAATTTTGATTACAAAGCGCGGAGTAGCGCCGTTACCACCACGTCGTTACCCGTCGGCCGTTACAACGGACTTTTCCATATTCAAACCATGTTACTACACCACCACCACCACCAACCAACCAAACCAACCAACGGAACCAACGAAACTTAACCAGTTTCTGGTTTCTGAAAATATACTTGCATTTATAATAATTTAATATTGTCTGAGTTTTTGTTCAAAATCCAATTGATGTTACTATAGGAACTTCTAAGATTTTTTTTCATTTTCGTATGATTTATACGGTACCACAAATACTAATACACACCAAAGGTAATATAAATTTTAATACAACGTAAGACCTAAACGGTCACTCAATTCTTTCTTCAAAAAAAGCTGTGTGTTACAAGAGCTCCTTGAATAAATCTAACCCGTTATTGAACGTTCCAGGATTCCATTATGACATGAAGTCGGAATGAGGTTGAACCTGAACAACAGGGGTGAGACAGGAGTACCCCGATTCAGCTGGCTGTATAAGCGCAGCAATCATTTCATGCATACTCTATTATGAAACAATGTGCAGCTTATTTCGGAGGTGGATCGATATTGACTTAATATTTTATATCAGGCGGGTGTGGTGCGGGGGCTGCGGGGCGAATGGATGATGAACTTAATCTAATAAAGATGAACTAGTGGTGCATTGGCATATGATGCTTATATTTTAAGTTTAACTATTTCTATCATACTACGCACTAAATCGACCGTCCAAAGTCCCAGCCTGCGATTTTTAACCTACCTACATCGTAATAAAGTTCAAAACCTTTTTGCTTAAAAAACAATTTGTAGGAATTACCTTTCTTTATTTGTTAAATATGGTTATGCATACATATCTTTATACAGATCTATTCTATTAGAAAACTCGAGTTTTGGAAGTACTCATGGTTATTCTAGATCATAAACATTATGTTTTAATGTCGAAATAACTTTTGAAGCCAATAGATGGCTAATCGCAAACCAATCAAATAAAGTTATTGAATACTAATTTGTTTTAGGAAATTATTGCTGAAACAAATTACTGATACTAAAATCAGATTACATGAAATATGCTGGATGTAGTTAATTAGTTTTGGGTGTCATGTACAGATATAGTTAGGTTTTCATACGGCAATGCAACAATTAACTACTGATGGTATGGATGTATGCTAAGCCGCAAACTCTACGCTGCTTGCTCTGCGTTTCAGCATACACATATACATGGCTTTACCACTTTATGGGGCATTAGCATAGCAAATTATTGCCCAAAGTTTATCTGGTAATTCAATACTCATTACAGAAAAAAACTAATGTTTGTTAGTTTTCAAAAAGCTTGTATTGCATTTTAAGTTTTCGCAAAGAGACATGATTCATCAACCGACAGGCGAAGTTTGTCCAGCTCGACACGACGCTGGGCTCACGAATGTCTGGATCTAGACTAACCGATATACCAGAACATATCAACGATAATTGAAACAAAAAGTAAACTTTAGAAAAAACCGACTTCCACAAACCCTATTTGATTAGATTGAGTTTAATACAAACTGTAACCCCTTACCCCCCCCCCCCCTTGGGGAATTAATTTTGTCAAATCCCATCACAGTGCTACCCCACGCTACTAAGGAACCTCTGTACAAAGTTTCATGGCTCTAGGTCCACCGGTTTAGGCTATGCGTTGCCTGCCCGCCAGCCACGCATTGTATTTGTACCTAGTATTGAGCAGATCTGGTGGCCATATGTGGTCTTCATGAGCAGTTCCGCATCACAATATTATGCTTACCATGTGCATTTGCACGAGTTATTATGAAAAACATAAAAATCACTATAGGTCTGCCTATAATATTTGAAGAGTTCCCTCGATTTCTCCAGGATCCCATCATCAGATCCTGACCTGGTGTCAATGGGACCAATGGGAAGGTAAACCCTTTCAAACAAAAAAATAATTTTCCAAATCGGTCCATCCGTCTAGGCGCTATCGGGGAACATACATAAAAAATAAAAATAAAAATAAAAAACAAATATCCGGACGAATTGTAAACCTCCTCCTTTGGGAAGTCGGTTAAAAAGGAAGACAAACGAACTTTAACGGCATTTTAGCTTTAATGGACGTTTTTGAATAAGCATATTATGTTTCACTCCTTTAATCTTTATATATATATAACTGTGACGGCTAAAACTAGTATAAGCCGGCTGAAGCTGTGTGTTTCTAGCGTAATGTTAGAAGAGCGGCTATGTAGTATCTATTCATAATAACAGTGGTATCTCTAGGCGAAGTGGTGGATCAGGGTACGTGAAGGATAAGGGGGTGAGCGAAGCGAAGCCCCCTTTAACGTTCGTGTTAGGTTTAAATGTATGAACTACAAAAACCAACGCACAACCGATTGATTATTCTTCGTGTTAGGTTGACACGTAAGATCAAAAGAAACGTAAATGTACACCTAAATTAGCCGGCTCAAACTAGTTCTAGGCGCTCACCTATTATTACCTGTATCATATACTTACATGTAAATAAATACCTGTGTAAATCTATACTTAGTGAGTAGGTTACCAGATTCTGGTATCAGATCAAAAGCCAGTTAAATACACTTACTTGCCTTACGTGAATATATACCGCTTCGTCTATATTACGGAATAGGTACGTACAATAAAAGTATTATACAATAAAATGTAGAAGTAGACTTCGATAACATGGCGCGCCGCCGCCGCCGTTCCAATACACGACCTGAGCCGCCCCGGCCCGGGGCGAGTCAGCAAGCGTACTTACGACGCGAGTGAGCGTGGAGGGAGGGGCGCGGCGCGCGCCATGATATCTCTATGAGAAAATGTCAACTTAAACGCAGGCTGCCATAAGATCACTCCCGCCAGTGATGGAATCACTGGCGACAAATATCTTACTGCCTGTAAGCGTTTGGATAAGGTCTAATGCGGCAATCTCGGCATAGTTCACACCACCAACCACATACACTAGCACACTCTTAGGTTTCAACGGAAAAAGGTTACCGAACTTCGGATCGTTTTTCAAAAGTTTCGTCAGGCTTTTTGCATCTTTACAGCCGAATTCTAGTTCACAATTCGATACTTTTATGTTAGATAGCTTCTCATTCAGTGTTTCCAATCCGTCTTTACATTTCTCGAGTATTGTGCCCCCAACTCTCAAATCATTCAATGCCGACAATCTTGTCATCACCTCACCTAAAGATTCAGCGGTAAGTAAGGTATTACAAATGGTTGCTACTAAAGGAATATAGCCTCCGTTGAACACGTAACTAGGAGACGAGTTACCAGCTTTGTCTGTCTGAGACGGTAGTTGCTTCAACTTATTTGCTACAGTCTGAAATGAGTTCTGCCACTTCGGCAAATGATCACTTAAATTGCTCAAGTTGGACATATTCAAGGATAGTTTAGGACTAGAAGGTTGGACTAATAAACCCGCATTTATTAAGTTGCTGAAGACATACATGAACTTATGACCGAAAGCAAGTAAGTATTTAGTCACTAGTGAGTTGTACTCATCATAGGACAGACCCTGTGTTAGACTCAACAGGCACATAAGACGTAAGCTGTTGTGGACGTGGATGTCGGTACCAAAAGTGATGTCAACAAAGTTGAAGTTTGACTTCCGGTTCCTATTGTTCAGCATTTCAGTTTCCGTTAGTTTGAGATCCTCGAATTTCCCGCTCATTTCCGAGATGACAGTTTCACAGGCTAACACATGGTTAACCAGGTTGCAACTTTGTGGCAACAAAATGTTTCATCTCTTGTATTCCGAGAGCTTTTATATCCTCATTTTTCAGTAGTTTCGCTTTAGAGCTCAATACGCTGAGCACTTCTGAGAAGTGCCTGTGTTTTATCTCTCCATATAATGTGTCTATTGAGCTATCTAAAGTCATAACAGTGTTCTTTGCCTTAGGTTTTTCTTCTTCAAAACCAAAGTTAACATTCCCTTTCTTTATTTTAGTTTCCTTCACATTCAAATCTAAGTATCCACAGTTTATGTTGAACAGTTCATTCAGCAGTCCACTGTATGTTGATGGTGTTAACAAGCTTGAGGCATAATCTTGGTCCCTGTCAACCAAAACTAAAGATCCTATGTTACTTGAACTTTCAGATCCAACAAAGTCTCTTGCATAAGTCTCATTGTATATCTCGAGTATATCTAGAATGCTGGCAGAGGTTTTCCCAACTGAGAATATGGCTCTTGGCCTGCCCGTTACATGGAATAAACTCCAGATGGACATTGATATGCTCGACAGGAGTGATTGGTTGTGCTCTACATATAGTTGCTTGAACATAAAAGGCAGTTCTAAGCTAAGTAACTGCTTATCCAAAGCCATTAGTTCCCATGAAAATGAATGTAGTTTCACAATGTCATAGAGACCTCTACTTTCGAGTATAGACTCGTAAGAGCATATGACTTTTGGTACAATAATGATGTGGAAGCATTTTTGTTCAGCTAAAGCCGGGTTCTGACTGATTAGTGAGGATATCTGGTCCAGTACGCACTTGTATTTGTTGGTGCGAGCAGGAATGAGGTAGACTCGGACTCTGTTTGTAGTTGCACCAAGTTGTGGTTCCATTTTGTAGATCTTGTCAATGCCATGCTGCCTGTGAAATACAAAAAAATACTTGGTAAATAGAGTTAGTAAGTTCACTTGCATGAATTTATTTTTATCATTCAAGTCCATTATATAAAGCCTGTATGTGTTGAAATGTGTTAGAAGGGAAGCAAAATATGGTTCATTAGTGGTAATGATCACCGGGTAGAAGGGAAGCAAAATATGGTTCATTATTGGTAATGACTAATGATCATCGGCCAATATTGATCATGGAACTGCCTAACTTGACTGTAGATGTTGCTCTTGGAATTGTATGTGGCTTTTGTAGCCAATCTTACTTGTGAAGATCAACAGAAGGCTAACCTATAAGTAAAATACGATACAATTTATAGAATACTCTTATTACCTGAGCCAGCTCACTCCGCATATTCTTTCTAATGGCTTTATAAGCGTTGGGTCTATTATAAGATCCTTTTTATCCCCGCACTGAGAGAGTATGGACTGCAGTTTCGCTTGCGAAATCAACCCCATTGACGCCAGTTTCATAAAAAGTGGCTGTTCCATAGTAACTGTTGCTTGCTAAATACACTATTCACAAAATTCCTTGTTTAGTGTCATTGACAAAACGCGTTACTGATAGAATAAACTAAAAATGATAACTGGTACCCCTGATGGAAATTTGGAAATTCTGGCTGGAATAACAACAATCTTCACATCAACAAAACCCTCAACAATACAAAACCCTCAGACAAAACCGACAAAACCAAACAAAACACACCTGTTTTTGACAGATAATTGACCGAATGAGTCGAACGAACAAACAAAACTATTTGATTTTACGGCAACATTGGCTAAAAAAACATAGCTTTTAAAATATTTGTATTTAAATTCACCTTGAAAAAATAAATTTTATTGATAGATTTGAATTAAATAAATCATTCTGATAATAATGGAATCCAAATAATTCAAGTTTTGTAAATAAATATATTCGTTAAAACAATACGTTGCTTGTACGCATTTCCGGTCATGCGTCGTTGTCAAAGCTACTTCCGGCGCCACCCCTCCCGCCCCTCCGCGAAATTGTTTCGTTCGTCGTCGAATCGCGAAAATCTGGAAATGGCTTCAAGATTAATCCGGAAAATCGTAAGTTTCTAAATCAGTGTTACGTAATAAAGTCCGTTGCACCATCCTGCATGTCGTCCTGGAGCCATATTACTCTGTCTCCTATTTCTCCTTCGCATCCAAAAATAGACTAATATAGTTATGTCGAAGAATTACATAAAAGTGCTTTTGGACCCTTTTCGTGAGAATAAACTGGTATCTGGGCTGCTAAAGTGGTTAGAGCCTGGTTCACGGCATGCTGGGCCAGTGTCTGGCGGGCCGAAACACAAGGTTATTATTGTTTTCTTTTGACTTTCTTTGTAATTTGTTACTACTTTGAGGTTATGTTCTTACTTGTATATGACTGGTTCCTCAATAGTTATAGGAAGATCACAAGACTGGAGAATACTGCCCCTATCAAACGAAGTGTGTACCTACCTATATATGAATTTTCCCTTGAATGCATCCATTATATCCCCAATATAATTTTAGACCTTAATATAGAGAAGGGCTCCTCTTTAGCCAATCAGTCATTTAACTCCATTCTGAACTCTAGATGGGAAGGGTGGCAATATTTTTACACAGATGCCTCAAATGCTGGAGCTGGAGAAATCTGGCATGACTGGTTTCGCAGTATTTTTTCAAAATTCGAAAATAGAAATCAAATTTCAGAGCCCGCCCCAAAGCTCAGTATTCACTGGAGAATGCTTAGCTGTTTTGGAAGCCTGCTGATTTATAGAGTCACACAACATAAAAAAATCGCTTATCATTTCGGATTCCAAAAGTTGTCTGCAGGCCCTCCTGAAAAATCAATTTAAATCAAAATTGCACAGCAATATCCTTTTAGAAATCCAAAATAGCCTTCTCGAGTGCTCTCAAAAAAACTGGGAAATTAATTTCATATGGGTCCCTAGCCACTCTGGCATAGTGGGGAACGAACATGCTGACATATTGGCTAAATGTGCAGTCTTAGAGAATAGTGCCAGTGACCGTAAGCACTTCACTAATCAGTGCTAGACCTATTGGCCTTACCTGAAACGGACGTGCAGAAGACCTGGTCGGTTGAATGGTGTGCTTCAAGTAAGATCAAGGGAAAGCGTTATGTGTCAATTCAGCCGAGTATCCCTACGAAAACGTGGTTTCCAAATTCAAAAATCTTCCTAAATCAATATTATGTAGATTACGTTTAGGTCATTGCTGTACACCTGTATTCCTTAACAAAATTGGAATCAGAGTCGACCCGACTTGTGATTGTGGTGTGGAAGATGGGACTGTGGATATGGCATGGATTCCTTATACCCCTCAATCCCCTCCCTAGATATCCCTACTCCAATCAACATCTGTCACCTCCTCTCCTTATTCCCTAATCCTAAAGTAGTATTTTTATTGGCTAAGTTTTTGCATGTAAACAAAATTAAATTATAGAAGTGTGTGTGTTGTGTGTTTCATTTATATTTGTATATATTGAATGTAATTAACCATTATTGCGTTGATTTTTCTAATATCAGATCTCAAAAAGTCAACCACCCATTCTTAAATCTTGTTACGCGTCTCACATGTTTCGTCATCACATGACACTGGCATAAATTGTCTGGCATAAGACAGATTGCCATGAACTAAAATTGAAGTTGAAGTTGACTGGTTCAGGTGCCTTCGGCGAAGGCCGGGGCGACGCAGTACAGCACTGGCGTGCGGAAGGTGACCCTCATCCCGGGCCACGGAATCGGCCCTGAGATCACTGTGGCTGTGCAGAAGATCTTCGAAGCAGCCAAGGTTCCCATTGAGTGGGATGAGGTGGACGTCACATCTGTCAGGGTAAGATTGTTTTATCTATACCTATTTAAAACTAGGGCCATCAAGGAGAACCGCTCGAAGACCGACTACAAACTGTACGCTGCCAAATGGTTCGATTATTCACACCTACGATTAAGCATCAGTATTGTTAGGTATATTGGAGGAAGTAAGTATTTTGGGTATATTTTAGGTAAAAAGTTATCAAAACTGTAAGTTCTTACCTTATGCATTTTGACAAAATGACACACCCTCTTCCCAAATTTAGGTCATTTAAGACCCATAGAAACATGACACGTGTCAGTGCTAATAAACAGCAAAAATTTTAAGCACGGACGAAGATTACGTAATCAAGGGGAGGGGGGGGTGTTAAAAACAAAAGATTACGTTGTAATCATATAAAGGGGGGGGTTAAAAAAACGGCCAAAAATGATCACGTAGTTGTTCAACGATCCCAAAGTGTAAATTGTGCTATGATGATTCAACTAGTCACACCCGTCACAATGTCCTGTCACACCCGTCACAATGTCCTGTCACACCCGTCACAGTGTCCTGTCACACCCGTCACAATGTCCTGTCTGTCACACCCGTCACAGTGTCCTGTCACACCCGTCACAATGTCCTGTCTGTCACACCCGTCACAATGTCCTGTCACACCCGTCACAATGTCCTGTCACACCCGTCACAGTGTCCTGTCACACCCGTCACAATGTCCTTCTGTCACACCCGTCACAATGTCCTGTCACACCCGTCACAATGCCCTGTCACACCCGTCACAATGTCCTGTCACACCCGTCACAATGTCCTGTCACACCCGTCACAATGTCCTGTCACACCCGTCACAATATCCTGTCACACCCGTCACAATGTCCTGTCACACCCGTCACAATATCCTGTCACACCCGTCACGTTCTTTGTTTAGTAATAGCACAGTGACTATAATAGATATATATTAGGAACCTGACGCTAGTGTGATATAAAATAATGCCTTTCTGGCAACATGTTTAAGTACAATTTTATATTCAAATGCATGTGTTTTCGCTAAACTTTCTAGATATTAGACAGAGGTCATAATACTTGCAGTAGTTCAGGTCACACCCGTCACAGGGCTTCTAACTGTTGTATCTTGTTTTTTAATAGCCATGGACAGAGCGACAGTAAAACGTTGATACTAACTATAGTAATAAAAAAAATATATGAGCGTTTTTAGAAGTTGAAATGTCACACCCGTCACCGCGGACTGAGCCATATGCAATTGTCCATTTTGTGTATTAGGGAACTAGTCCATCTCCTTAGCTTTGGATTCCTAAAATTTCGTAAATGGTAAAAAGCAAAACGTGTCTTGTCACAAAAAGTAATAAAAATAACTATGATTGCCAATCCCTCCATTTTCTAAATAGCAACGTTTCTGTGTTTATTTATTTTTGTCAAAATGTGTTCTGTCCTATACAAAGTCTTGGCTCAAACGACCTTACAAGCAAATAACGTTTTGTCCATCAGTTTTCTATGGACGAAACACTTTTTGAACGAAACTTAACGACTATCACTCAATGTCACTCTTTAATATAATAATAATAAAGTTTTTGTTCCAGAAATACAGAGCATTTCAATATAAAAGTATGAAACACATAAAACATTGAAAACATTATATAAAACTAATCTATTACGTATGACCAATCCATTCAAAAGGTGATTTGTCCCCTGAAGTTCATGCAAAAAAAGTTTTGTCCAATTTTATTTTCTATATACTAGCTAAATCAGGTTGAATCTAAAAGTAAACGGTACAGTTTTATGCTCCCTAGGATAGTATCTTTCATAAAAAATAAACATCGAATTGTTTTTATAAGTTAGGAGATAATCAGAAGTTTTTTCTGTTTGCTCAATATTTGGAGGCGACGGACAAAACACGTTTTGCTTTTTACCTCCTCAATTATATCGGCAGTATTATTTATTCATATTGTTTATTTCACAGTAATTAAATAGAATCGACACAAGACAATTTAATTGCAAAGGCAAGCTTATCTCTGAAGAGAGATTCAAGTCATGTAGTGATAATGGTAATCTCTAACCGCTGAGTACATGAGATTCATAATTTAGAACTGGGTATTTTCCTGAGATTCTACAAACAAATAAGCTTCATATAAACATACGCTAGCCTCTGACCTATCACAAGGATAATGTTTACGACACACACAAACAATTTTCATTATAGAGGAAATTCATATTTCAATAAGGTACAAATTATTTTTCAATTACAATTTATTTATTGCTATACCTACAAAAACAAAATCAGTAAAGAATATCAAGTCAACATTGAAAATACAAAGTCAACTAATTGTAAACCATACAAACAAATTAACAAAGTGTCACTAGTTTTCCATGACGTGGTGGAAGAGGCACATTGGCGCCAACATTTAGCCATTTGGTTTTGCAACTTTTGTCTAATAACAAATTTCCATTCTAGGGCCCCGATGGCAAGATGGGTCTGCCCCAACGTGCCATCGACTCGGTCAATGCAAACAAGATCGGTCTGAAGGGCCCACTGATGACTCCCATCGGAAAGGGCTACCGGTCCCTCAATCTTCAGCTGAGGAAGGAGTTCGATCTGTACGCCAATGTCAGGCCCTGCAAGAGCTTGGATGGGTATGTATTTTTTTGGTTCCCCAACCCTTATATGTATACCTTGTACAGTATTTCTTTAGCCAAAATCTTCCGATTCAATTTCTTAATTAATCACACATAGGTCTAACAACTTAGGTTAATTATGCCAATGACACATAGAATATTTTTTAGGGATCCGTACCCGAAGGGTGCTAAACGGGACCCTATTACTGAGACTTCGCTGTCTGTCCGTCCGTCCGTCCGCGTCCGTCCGTCTGTCTGTCACCAGGCTGTATCTCATGAACCGTGGTAGCTAGACAGTTGAAATTTTCACAGATGATGTATTTCTGTTGCCGCTATAACAACAAATACTAAAAATCAAAAGAAATTTAATATTAAGGGGGGGCTCCCATACAACAAACGTGATTTTTTGCTCATTTTTGCTCGATATTGATAATGGTAGCAGGTAGACGCTTAAAATGTTCACAATATATTGAGTATATTATTTATTTATTCATTGCTTACTCTGAGCTCTGTTGTACTGGTGAACCTTACTCAACAACTACTTTTATTATGATATCATTTTTATCCATGATATTGATTTTGAAATCTTTTTTGCTAAATCTACAAGATATAAAATGAATCTAGATATCAATAATACTAAATCCATTCATGTGCAGGAGTCAATGTGCATTGTCACTTATCAGACAACAGATACATAACTTACACTTTACAATCAGAGATAAGTTGTTTGTTGATGTGTGTAAGTTTTTACTCTCACAACATTTCATTGATTTATGAAAGTGAAATCACGGAACACATCGTCAACAGTACATCATTTTGGTACTTATTTATCATGTGGGTACTTATCTTTTGTGTTTTTATATTTGATATGATAATCTAGTTACGTGCTGCTGACGCTATGATATGAAGGTCGTTCATCAAACCATTTGTGTCTACTCAATATCAAGGTAGTTTATCTTTTAAACACGCCTACTAAATTACAAGATAATAATATGTAGTCTATATCTTTAAAACATCTATTGAATTGTAAAACTAAAACTAGTGTACCTACCTAAAATCATACGCTTTACTTATAAGGTGTATTGTGCAATAACACAGTACTGGCTGCTAAAAAACGTAGTACCTACCTACCTAGTAAACGTAGTACCTACCTAGTAAACGTAGTACCTACCTAGTAAACTTAGTAAAGTCTGTACTGAATAACGCAGGACAATTAAACAACCACCACCACCATGATGGCGTCACGCCTATTCCCTTAAGAAGTGGCAGAACAATGATCTTACGGCCTTGCAACCATACTTAGACGAGTGATGTTAAATTTATGGTATTTAATTAGATATTCTAAGGCTTCAAATGTTATGAATCGCAAGTTTGACATTTGATATTTCAAAATTGCTGTCAAATTCCGAGTCGCAATACCTGTCAGAGGTAGAGAATGAGCAAGCTTCTTCACCGGGCTGGCATGGCAGGGCCTGGCCCGGCCCGACCCGGTATGACTCGGGCCATTACTGTACTCGACTCCCGGTCCAGTTTGCGTTGTTGTCTGGTCAACAACTAACCTGACATTTCGCCCGCAGTGTCAAGACCCTATATGACAACGTGGACGTGGTGACAATCCGAGAGAACACCGAGGGGGAGTACTCGGGCATCGAGCATGAGATCGTAGACGGCGTTGTGCAGTCCATCAAGCTGATCACCGAGGAGGCCAGGTAAAATACATGTTTAGGGTATGACTGTCAAATGTCAACGTCAAATGTCAAAACAGTCAAAAGTTAGACAATGAAGGAGAGTGCAGATCTAGGTGTAAATTGGTGTCGCTAGTGGCTTCTAATATTGCCGTATTTGGAATTGCGTTCGAGCATAGAATGGCATTTCAAAGAGGGTGGTTGTAGTTCTGAATTCTGCCATTTCATAGATGACTTGGTACAGCTGTACTGGGGCATCGAGCATGAGATCGTAGATGGCGTTGTGCAGTCCGTCAAGCTGATTACCGAGGAGGCCAGGTAAATTAATGTTAACTGTCAAATGGTAAAACTATGATGAAAGTTTCTTGATTTTATCAAAAACAACCTTATTTTTTACTTTATTTTAGTTCATCGGACCTTTTTTCTGAGTAATACCACAGGGTGCTCATCCCATACAAATTAGAATTAGTAACCCTTCGTAAAAAAAAGGGATGGGCCGTGATTTGTATTTCAAACGCCATGGTGTCAGTTAACATACTTCTAGGTTTTTTTTTAAACAAAAAAAAAACCTAGAAGTATGTGTGTGTGGCGCTAATCGTAGAATAAATCCATATATCTTAGCGCCATCTCGTGGTATTTGCAATGTTTTGATGGTGCTGCACCAAGCGATAATGGCCTCGAACTAAAGAAGCTTCCGTAGCATCTCAGTTTACGCGGGTGTCATATTTCGTTCTAGGTGGTCCATCTGTATTAGTATGATATTAAAGTAACTGTGCTAATACTGCAAATGTTAATCTGTTGTTTCCAGTTTGCGCGTCGCTGAATTCGCGTTTGAGTTTGCCCGTGACAACAAACGCAAGAAGGTCACCGCTGTGCACAAGGCCAACATTATGTGAGTATATTTCGAGTATGGATGAACTGATGAACCCATACACCCTTACATCTTAGAGCACGTTCACTATGACGACCAAACAGATAGTCGTTCCGTTTCTTATACTTATACTTTATACTTTATTGCACAAAATAACACATTTTACAATTGAAAGTGGACAACACATGACAAAGGCGAGCTTATCTCTATTAAGAGATTTCTTCCAGCAAACCTTGTTTCTTGTATGTATATTCATCGTAGCTTGTATATTTTTATATGGAGGTTTAGAACGTTACGATTAATAAATTATCGTCAGCGACTCTTAACGACGGTCGCCCCACGATTAATAAATTGTGTCGTCATAATGGGAAGAAGAACATTTACATTTTACATTTATATACAGGCATATACATACATTGCTTCTGGCCCCACACTAGGATACCCTGTGTCGTGGGAACCAGAAACAGCGACATGACGAACGTGTAAACATCCAAGACTGGGGGGTTTGTGTTTTTTTTGTCCCCAGCCAGGATTCGAAACCGGGACCTCTCGGATGGTAGGCAGATGCGCAACCGCTGCGCCGCAGAGGTCGTCAGAAGAAGATCATAGATAGTATCATGCATTTTCCCATAGAGCTGGACAAGGCATAACTCTTAGCCAGTTGATACAAAAACTCCCCCAAAATTATAAAAATATTGATTAATTTCAAGAATGTCAAAGGATGTTATAAATCTAGAATTGGAACAACATTACAGCTGAATGCCTGAACATTGAACAAGCACATCCACTTACACTTGTATGGCTCGTTAGAACTAGGGCACTCGCTCATAGATTATAACATCGGCGATAATAGTGTTATGTCATCTTAACCTTGGTGTAAAGTGGCTAAATTTTCTTTCCCACATTTATATGGATTTGTCAAAATTTGTCGGAGAATAGTGTTAACTGGCCTTGGAAGTAGCATGATTTATAAATGTACTGCAAATTCAGCGGTTTGTGTGAAATATTACAAGTACATTATGTACTACATTTGAAATGTCGTCATAAAATAGCAGAAACTTCAAAACATAGCTTCACGCCTTTGGCACGTCGACGCGTCGTGGTGGTACACACAGGCACAAATGGGCCCACTTTTAACCAGTTATTCAATACTCGCATAGCAATAGCTATAGCGAGGACACAAAATGCGAGAGGTCCCGGGTTCGAATTCCGGCTGGGGACAAAAACAACCCCCAGGTCTTGGATATTTACATGTTTGTGATGTCGCTGTTTCTGGTTCCCACGACACAGGGTATCCTAGTGTAGGGCCAAAAAAAAGTTTGTAGCCGGGGCGCGGCCGTTGACAAGCTAAAGCCCGCATTGTGCGCTCTTGCTAAGCTATTGCCTGTCCGCGACTCTTGCACTGTTGTTGCGTCGAACTAAGCGAGTGTAGCGCCGTGTCGACATCGATGCGTGCTCTGGTTGGCCGCGTCCTCTTACAGACGCGAGCTGAGCGCCCGGGCCTCCTGCTCCAGCTGGTGCAGGAGCTAGGATGGCTGAGTTAGATGCGCAGGCGCAGGGGACACGCACAAAGGCCCCGCTCATGTGGCCCACGTGCAGGCGCTTCAACCCCCCTTAAACTGATGCCCCCCCCCCCCCCTCCCCTCCCATTAAAAGAGGAATACAATGTGTAGCTGGCCGAAAAATAACATTATGTAGCGTTGTGTTGCTTGGAGAGCTCCCCCCTTAAACTGACTGGGTTAAATTGAAGAACAGAATAGAAGCTGAATACTTTGGTTTGGTCAAGCCGTACATAAAATAAGGTCCTGAAAAGTCCTACCATTGCAGATACGGTCTAATAGGCTTGTGGCCTTTCAAGTCAAAATAGATACTTTTTATGAACTGTCAAAACGGAACTTTAGTTCCTGAGTTCTATGAAATAACAACAGAATGACGTCATGTAAAAGTGCAATCAAATGCTGTCTATTTTTGCACAAAATTTACTTTATGAAATATATCTGCTGGAAATGCAAGCCATTTTGTACATAATGCTTCAACTTAAGACTTGTTCCTAGATTTATTGGATTACCCTGGCCACAAGCTTATTGTTCTGACGTCGAGAAACGTGTTTCCGTTTCAGGCGCATGTCCGACGGTCTATTCTTGCGCTGCTGCCGCGACCTCGCCACCAAGTACCCGGACATCAAGTTCGAGGAGCGCTACCTGGACACGGTGTGCCTCAACATGGTCCAGGACCCTGCCAAGTTCGACGTGCTGGTGAGTGGGGGGCCGGCCCATCGCCGCAACGCTTGATAGTAGCGATGGCAATAATCGAGAGAAACTACTCGAGATGCTCGATTATTTGCTTCACTCGGACAACTCGAGCTACAAGTTGATAGGCGGGTCTACACTGACCAATGTGCGGCGCGAGCCTCGCGAGGCAGCTCGCTCTGTGTGGGTACAGCCAATGAGGCGCCTTTGAGAAAGAAAGAAAGAAGGAGTGTTTATTTGCCACCCGACACTCGGTGGCTCGGCCGAGGCACGTCCACATAGGTCGAGTTGCTTCTCGCGGAAATGCCTGCGGCTGCTCGCTCTGTATAGATCCGTGTTCGATTCTTAAGCTAAGCTCGACGCCATCATAGCCTTCCGATGAAGGGCTACATGTGACGCGGGAAGGGGTCCACCCTCATTTGGCACTTGCTGAAACCCCGCGTCAATACCTAGGTACTTTCGATATGCTCAAGAAGAAAAAGCAACGTGCAACAAAAATTGCTAGTTAAATTCATACAGGTGCCAAGTAATGTTTCAGTTAATTGCGAATAATTTCACCATGCAGCGAATTAGGTAGCTGATTTTTTTATAGGGACAGAACAAAATGTCAGCCAGCACTTGTAAAGAAAATTGTGCGCGGAAATCATGAAAAAAATTACAAAAAAATAAAATCTAAAATTTGCTTTTTTGCTAATATTTTTGTACTTAGTTAAAATTCATACCTGTTGTGAAGCTTAAATAACGGGTAATTAAACGTGTTATAATTTGGTTATTAATAGTTGAGTTTAATTTTGACCATTAAATGAAAAATAATATTTTTCTTATTTTAGGCACACCCCAAATAGGCATCTTTAAAAAATAATAACTCGGTAACTAAGAATAATTGACATAGGGTTTCTTGGGCAATTTGGTTTGTTTTTACTTACTCTATCGTCGTACGCTATCAACTAAAAATGTCCGCACCCAAGCAACTCTAACACACTGTGTCCTCCACCAACCCGCACTTGAGCCAGCGTGGTGGGGTATGGCTCAATCTAACGGCAAAGGCCTGTGCCGGTGGGGACATTAAAGTGAAACGTCACGATCTGGGCGGGAATTTTAAATTTGGCTATTTTCTTAACTTTGTGAGTAAAAAACCGTGATACTGTTTATCTATTTGACTAAAGCCGCAGTAGAAAAACACTATTACACGTCTTAATATGTATCAATATCTTAGACTTGTATATATACTTGTGTAAATTCATTTTAACACGAATTTCGACAAGTGTGTAATGATTATTAAAATGATTGCTTTATTTTAGGACGCGTGAAAGTGTTCACATTCGCCAACACATTGTCGAATTCGTCAAATTCATAAAAAGTCACAAGGTTTAATCACAAATTTAAAATTCCCGCCCAGATCGTGACGTTCCACTTTAATGTCCCCACCGGCACAGGCCTTTGCCGTAAGATTGAGCCATACTCCACCACGCTGGCTCAGTGCTGGTTGGTATCAAGCTGCCCTAGTCTAGTAGGGCCTGTGACACAGCTGTACGATTATTACTACCGAGGCTTACGAGTAAAATATTTTATAGACAAGTAACTCCTAATTGGACTAAACGAGTAGCTACAGCTACGTTTATTTTGCTTGTAAGCCTCAACCAATGTTGGATTTCATTCATTTGCAGGTGATGCCGAACCTGTACGGTGATATCATGTCCGACATGTGCTCGGGGCTGATCGGCGGGCTCGGCCTGACCCCCTCGGGCAACATCGGCAAGAACGGAGCGCTCTTCGAGTCGGTGAGTGAGACGACGATATGCATCGCTAGCGGGAGAGTGAGAGCGCGATATAATAATAATAATAATAATAAAATTGTTTATTTCAGTCCAAAAAAAAAGGTCCATACATTGACTTAAAACAAGTAAAAATATATTATAGAATTAAAATTACACAAAATTACACAAAAATCATAAATAAAAGCCAGCCTTATTTCCTATTCCCGTCCCGGTGCACGGAGACCCAGTGTTGCAGTATTTTATTATTATAGATGTTGTTCACTATGATCCCCAGGATACCATTGCTGGACCGTCTAAGGGCTTCCCAAAACACTGCAATCCTGGACCTCAGCAACGCAAAGAAGTCTGGAACCCTGGCATTTGCGAACATGCCCGACGCGCTACAGTGTCTCGGTAGCCTCATGAGACTACGTAGGGCATTATTGTACTGTACTCTGAGGGCGTTATAGGACCGTCTGGTGTATGTGGTCCATAGCTGGCAGGTGTAGAAACACTGACAATAGGCCTTGAACAGTGTGATTTTAACGTCCTCAGAGCACTTGCCGAATCTTCGCGCGAGCATGTTACATCGCATAGCCAGGGCTCTGCGCTCCCGCTCGAGGTCCAGGTCATCACTGAGCTTCTCAGTGAGGATGTGCCCCAAGTATCTAAACTGCTGCACAACCCGTACTGGCCCATCATATAGATATACTGGGGGCACCGTCTCCGGACCCCTCCCTGCCCGAAACACCATAACCTCTGTCTTTTTGATGTTATATCTCATGCCGTGGCTTGCTGAGTATTTTTGACAGACAGAGATCAGATGCCTCAAACCGCTGATTGAGGGGCTGAGGAGCACCATATCATCAGCATAGCTCAGGTTATTTACACAAATCCCATCAATATGGCATCCGATGTTGGTGCCCCTCAACTCCTCAATCAGCCCATTCATGTAGAGATTAAAGAGGTCCGGAGAGGTAAGCCCCCCCTGACGCACGCCACACTCTAATCTGTATTCACTAGAGTGTGCGTCGCCCCATCGCACGCTGTTAGTCTGGTTCCCGTACCAGTACCTCAACAGATCCGCTACATGCGTGGGTACATTTGACTCATTCAGTTTTTTCCATAAGATCTGGTAGTTGACAAGGTCAAACGCCTTACTCAGATCTAGGAAACACGCGTACACTGACGTGTCCCTATTAATGTAGTAGTTGGCAGTGTACTTTAGTGCAATAATAGCGGAGTCTGTTGAGAGACCGGGACGGAAACCAAACTGCGCCTCGTCAATCTTTAAACTACTGCACAGCTCGGGCTGCAGCAGCCGCTCAAACACCTTACCAACAATGGTCCCTAGGGATATAGGTCTGTAATTGGTTAGGCTGGACAGATCACCGGTTTTGTTTTTAACGATCGGTACAATAACAGACTTCATCATATCTTTAGGTAGGTAAGAGTGAAGCACACAACTGTTAAATAAGCAGGTCAAAACATCATACACATAATCACTTGCATAGAGAATGTGCTCGATACTGAGGCCGTCATGTCCGGGGGACTTGCCACGTTTCATGTTTCTTATGACCTTAGCCACTTCTTTTTTGTCGAACACTCGTGGTTTGTCTTCGGTCGTACGAACCTCGGTATCGGGCACATCCTCCACGCTCAGAGGTTTGTTTCTAAAGTGCGCTGCAAACATATTTGCTATAGCTGTTGGATCCTGTTGGTTATTTACACTGACTGGTAAACCCTGCTTAGGGGTCATCTTTTTAGTGCTTTTCCAAAAGTTTACAAAATTTTTGCCTTTTCGATGCACAGCCAATATATTCAATTTAATTTCCTCTTGATGGTTTTGACACCATTTTAATTTCTTTTTAAAGATTCGTCTACTTTCATACATTTTATCATATGTTGTCCCTGAGCTAGGTTTACCAGCCACTGTCCAGCAGCTATAATGCAGTCTGGCGATGTCATGGCTTTCCTTGACATGATAGTTCCAGCCGGTGATCTGAGCAGCCTTCCTCCGTGCACCGGCCCGTGCTGTACTACTATGAATGGACGCTGATTGTAAAATATTAATAAAACTGTTATAAAATAATTCAATAGATTCAAAATGACTAGATTCGTTACATTTAAATTCATGCTTACAGACTACAGATTCAGTATGACTAAGCAGATTAGGTAGATTTTTAAAACAATATTCCCCATACATATTAATTTGATTATTATCACGTTGTCCCCCCCATTGCACCTTTCGACTTTTATCACAGGATTTAAGCGTAACATTTTTGCAAGCGACCACCTTAATATTGCACACAACATATAGTGGAAAGTGATCCGACCAATGTACATCATATCCGACACTCACAGTTTGTACAGTACTGAACGCCGCACTCGTGGTCAGGCAATGGTCTAGCCATCTGCGACTACCGTTGATCTCACTTACGTAGGTGTATGTGTCCGAATCAATACCTAAAATATTCATGTCAGCACATACCATAAGCTGTTCTTCACAATAGTCCACCATCTCATTGCCAAACCTGGTATGCGGGTGCGCATTCAGGTCCCCTAGGATGAATACCGCCTCGATGCCACTTTCCTCAATAATCGCGCTTGCACACGCCAGCACGTCCGCGAACTCCGGAAGGTTGTCCTCCTTATCTACCGGCATGTAGACCGAAAACACTAATAATTCACGACCATCAATATTCACTTTGATGGCAGCCAATCTGTCACTTCCGCATTCCACCACCACACAGTTCGGAAACAGGCACTTCCGCCACAGGATGGCCACTCCACCGTAGGGCCGTCCCTGTAGTATTCCGGCCGCGGTATCAACCGCTGACTTGGCAAAGCTTCCAAAATCGTCGTCGATCGTGTGGACAAAGTCAACCTCGTGCGGCATCAGCCAGGTCTCCTGCAGGGCCACTATATCCGCAGAGCGGCAAAGCTCACGCACACTATTTATTGAACGTTTAATTGATTTACAATTAAAACTAGCTAGTGTTATTCCAACAGGGGCCCTATCCATCATTGGGCTTTGTAGTGTTCTTAGCGGCGACTCTGTGAGCGCTATGTTCTCTGAAACGGCGGAACTTTAGGTCTTCCGGCCAAAAATCTATTTCTAAAAATCTTTTAACCTTGTTAGCTGGTATTGTATCGGCAATGCTTGTGGAAGACCCCTGTTAGAGCGGTTTTGCACTGCGTCCGATTCAAATCGAATCTGAACCTTTGATAATAAGAACAAAAAATAAAACTTAACCCCTTCACTCTCAGAAGCACACCGCTCGAACGACCGAACAATGGCGAACTATTGTTAAAGATTTGTCGGCGAACCAGTTAAAAAAACCGACTTCTACAAACCCTATTTGATTAGAAACCAATGTCAAGTGCTTTTTGAGTTTCATCACAGGGTGCTCATCCCATACAAATAAGAATTAGTAACCCTTCGTAAAAAAGAGATGGCGTGAGGAGTAATATTTGTATTTTAAACGCCATGGTTTCAGTTAACATACTTCTAGGTGGCGCTAATCTTAGAATAAATCCTGTATATCTTAGCGCCATCTCGTGGTATTTGCACTTTTTCGATGGTGCTGCACCAAGCGATAATGACCTCGAACTAAAGAAGCTTCCGTAGCATTTCAGTTTACGCCGGTGTCATATTTTGTTCTAGGTGGTCTATCTGTATTGGTACAATATTATAGTGTCTGTGGTTATATTTGGTCAACACATCACGGATGTCAAATTAATATTGGACATTCTGGGAATGGACGAATGATAAATCCTTGATATAGATAGAACTGTATAATAATACTGCTATTTTGGGTTGCTTCTCAAATTAAGATACTTTAAAAACCGTAGAAGAGATTCTATTTAGTTATTGGGAAATTTCTGGCCAACAATATCTTTGCAAAATTATTCTTCTCTATTTTTTGGTGCAAAATTATGAATCTGCAAAAAAAAACTGTCACTTGTCAATGTTCAACTCCTGAAACTGACCAATTTATAAGAATAAATAATTACTTACTAAGGAAAGTGAAAGTGTTATTTCCATCCACGAAATATGTAAGTGTTGTCAAACACATATTCTTTGTGTGCAACTAACACGCTTTGGGAATTTACTCATTTTCTAACCATAATGTATAAAAAATATGTAACAGCATGATAACGGTTTCTGCTAATGTCCGCGTCCATTCTTCTAACCAATATAATAATATAAAAAAACAGCATGATCATAAGGCAGGTTTATAAATGTATTTATTTTACATAAACTACAGCATGCCGAGTGTGGTGCAGATTCTGTCGCGGGAAAGTGAAGGACACAATAATATGTGCTGTATGTAGCACTGTCCCTCCTCACCCTCCCATACCTAAAACATAAGTTACTCTATGCCTGAAGCTGCATATTGCATGTGACTAACTGACACCACTTCTGTTTTGTCCTGTCCATTTTGTCCCAAGTTATTCAATCAGCCGACTCTGCCCCCTTGTCCTCTAATCAACTTCTATTTCGCCCTGTTTTCTCAGATTCTAAAGTTGATTGTGGTCTATTCGAGATAATCATAAAGGAGATGGCAAAATGACTGCCCCAGACTTGTACAAAGACTTTTCAATAGCCAAAAGCATTTAAATATTCATTCATATATTACTGCGTCTTTAGTTAATTTGTAGAACTTGTAGGAAATCATTAAATAATTAACAGTTGTTAGTTTATTTTCTATGATTCCGTGACTTTTGCCGGCGCGAGACATAAGCACTATTTTGTACAAGTCTGGGGCAGTCGTCTATACATACAATTAGCCAACTCCTTTAGTGCATGTTTCTATTCCACATAACCTAAATCGATTTTGCTCAGAGTTACAGAACAAGAGGGTTGGTTCAAAACGGGCCCAAAGCCGTCACAAAACCCCATATTGACAAACTTTTTATTTTTCAGGTTCACGGCACTGCGCCGGAGATTGCAGGCAAGGACAAAGCGAACCCCACGGCTTTACTTCTGTCCGCTGTCATGATGCTGCGCCACTTAAAGCTGAAAGACCACGCAGATAAGATAGAAACGGCGTGCTTCAAGGTCTTGAAGGAGGGCAAATTTCTGACAGGAGATCTGGGGGGGAGCAGCACTTGTTCAGCTTACACGAACGAGGTTATTAAGAACCTCGAATAAGGGTTCACAACCCTATTATAATGTTTAGTGTATGGATCGGTTACCCAAAAGTCAGGCTTGGAGAATAGGCTTGTGGCCTGTCGAGTTAAAATAAATACTTTTTATGAACTGTCAAAACGGAACTTTTGTTCCTAAGTTCTATGAAATAGTAACATAATGACGTCATGTAAAAGTGCCATCAAATGCTATCTTTTTTTGCACAAAATTGACTTTATAAAATATGTCTGCTGGAAATATACAATTCTGAGTATGTCCAAGCCATTTTGTTCATAATGCTTCATCTTAAGACTTGTTCCTAGATTTATTGGATTACCTTGGCCACAAGCCTATTGTCTCTAGGAGACAAAACGTTGCGCAACGCTGCATCTATATGAGACGCTGCAACGATACATTATGTAGTGCTTTGAAACATGCCCCGTTACCATTCACTATGGGAAGACATATGACCGTTTGATAGGTAGACCTCACTACTGTCATAATGTATTGATCAATTGTATAACCGCGAATAGGTATAACATTTGTATATGACATTGTTTGATGTAATAGTAGTTAAATTATAAAAATCAATTCGCCGAATTTGAATTGATGTAAAATAGTGAAAATAGTTTATATTTTAATGGCTGTTGAATTGAAATACTTGTGAGATATAACAGATCTCTAAGTAGAGTTTAGAAATGTCTGCCAAAGATGGATTCCGCTATTTATAAAAATACGCATGACGGATAAGCATCTACACCATGCTATTAGATAGTTGAGGTGTATTATTTATGCAAGTCTTAGATAATTCCATATTATTTGTAAGTTTTCGGTCGAAAGCGATACTGATTTTGACCGTATGCCAAGAGTTGACAGTTTTGTGATTGTCGGATTCTTTAATTACGTTTTATTTTACCTCGAGGCAAACAGAATCGCATTCATTGACATTCATTATTCCGCCGCTAGATTGTGTATCTCCTGACATACTCAGATATCTTTCAAATTGATTGATTGATGAAACATCAGAATCGCATTCCAATGCAAAACATCATTTCGGGAGTTGTCAGGATTGATTTCACAGATCTATACGGAAAAGAGCTGGTTCTGACAATCATGAATCTGACCGATTTTGACAGCATGTAGAGTTGACAGTTTTGTCAATGTCAATTTGTCATTTATAGTTATATAACTATTATTATTGTTTATGATGCACAAGCAGCTTGGAGCTGATGCGCGCATATCAGTTCACATTTCACTGCACTTGTATAATAAAATTGTCAAGTCTATTTTTGAAACTGTTCACTGATGGTGCACTAACATTATCCAGTGCATTTGATTTATTTATAACACAATCGCACTTTAAACAATTTGTATTTTTACCTACCTGTTTAGTATTAGTTACTTATTTTTGTAACATACAAATGACATTTATTTTCAAACATTATGTTGTAGTATTATAAATATTTAACACTTTTGTTACCATGTACTTAAGTGATTTTTTAGATAATATGTTTCACAGTAGGTTTTTTTTATAAGATTAAAAGAAAAGCGAATCTTGTTCTACTGTATGTACACTTACATTCAGATCACATTTCTCCATTATAGGCCGATATAGTCCTTAGGGCGCAATACATAAGAACGGTAGAACAAACAAACCTCCATAGGTGAAACTTGACGAAATAGTAAATGATCTTTATAGTACAATGAAAAGTAGAGTACTAAATGCTAAGTATTACAAAATGTTGACTGAAAAGCGGTTACCGTTAGTTACCACTATTAATTAGTGGCTATTATTAGAATTAAATTATTAACCGGTCGACTGTTTCACTCACTTCGAATAGAATCGAGCAACTATACTCTCCTCTCTAATCTCTCAGTACATACGTTTTAAAGTTGACGTTCATCTTCGCCTTTTAGTACTGGGGCCATACCCATGAGCTGATAAGCTACCTAATGTGATCCGCAAAAATACTAGGACTGTCAAACTCTGGGTATAGGCACAGATACTATAATATTATACTAATACAGTGGTCTATACCACCTAGAACAAAATATGACACCGGTGTAAACCGAGATGCTACGGAAGCTTCTTTAGATCGAGGCCTTTATCGCTTGGTGCAACACCATCGAAAAATTGCAAATGCTACGGAAGCTTCTTTAGTTCGAGGCCTTTATCGCTTGGTGCAACACCATCGAAAAATTGCAAATACCATAAGCGCTAAGATGTATAGAATTTATTCTAAGATTCGCGCCACCTAGAAGTATGTTAACTGAAACCATGGCGTTTGAAGTGCAAATCTTACTACTCACGCCATCTCTTTTACGAAGGGTTACTAATTCTAATTTGTATGCGATGAGCAGCCTGTGGTATAAGTAAGGTTGCCATGGTGCTGTATCTGAACTGCATCGGATTTGAATCGCTGAAAAGGTTGGAGTAAGGTCCCGGACATTGTTTTGCTACGAGATCAGACATTCGAGTTTAGTAGCTCAGTCAGCTGTATGTCTGATTGATTGGCGTATGTCTTCGCCTTCATTATTTATTAGTGCAAGTATTACTTTTGTCATCAATGTGCAAGTATTTCGATGAAGTGTGTGTGATAGATGATAGTGATATGATTAATGTTTGTTCCATTATGTTCCTGTATTTAATAATAATAATTCAAGGTGCTAGGTCTTAACCGAGCGCAACTGCGGACGACCGACGTATAGCCGGAGTGTGCGAACGATCGAGAGCGAGCGTAGTTACAGGGAACTAGGCAGTGGTCCGTCAGGCTAAGCGGATTCTGGAGACGCAGGCGGCGCAGGGCGCGCAGCGCAGGGCAGAGCAGATTTTGTAAAGTATGGAACGTCCCTGAGCTACGTATGCTGCGACGCAGACATGTGTCTGCCCTGCTCTGCGTCTCGTTGTAGTGCCGGCACAGATTTCTGCGACACGCGTGCAAGTAGAGACGTGTTTTTGTTTGTTACAAACTGTAAAGCAGCAACGCACATTTCATTATCAGACTCTGACTCCGAACTCATTTTGTCATCAAATGTCTATTCCTTGTGTTAGCTAGGACGCGAATGGACTCCGCATGCTGTGTGCGACTGATTACGTCTGCTCTGCGCATGTCGCAGCATGCGCTGGGCGCCTGTGTCTGCCTCAACTGCCCTGCCATGCAAATTTCTGTCTGTGCTGGTCTGCGCCGCCTGCGTCTCCAGCATGCGCCTAGCCTAAGTGAGCTGCGTGGTCTGGTCTAGCGGGTTTCATGCTCGCCACTCACGCATGAGATGCAGGTTCGAATCCCGGCGCTGACCATGTACCAATGAGATAAGTCATTTATCTTACGTACTTTATACGGACTTTCTAACGGTGAAGCAAAACATCGTGAGGAAACCTTCATTACTCCATAGCTGCGGCGATGGAGCCTAGTACATTTTGGTCTGAGTGGCTTAGCTGATTTGTATGGAGAAGTGAAAAATTAAGTTGCTCTGATGAAATCGGTTTCATAATGAAAATTGCTCAGAATGATGTTCCCGATAAAGTAGTTTCTCATTTTGCTTCAATTTATGTACACCTTGTATACTTGGCTAGGTAGGTAGCTAAGTATGTTTAGTAATCAATTAGTTTCCTTTTCAATTATCAGCCATAATCATATCATATAATTCACGGAGCCTTTGACATACAATTGCTCAGAGTTTGCATACCAATAGTATTTCCCCTTTCCTAATATTTATATAACTACTTATTTTACCCACGATTCATGTTTTGTGATGTTAAATTATTTTGTTAGCTGTAATAGTTTAATTTATCGTGTCATCCAGATATAATCTGACAATAAATACCATGCTATTGGTTAGTAATTATAGTAAATATCTATGCGATTGTAATAAATAAATAAATAAATAAATAAACAAATAAATAAAAACACTAGGACTATATTATCAATCAATGTTGTCAAACAATGTACCGTACTATCAATGATATCATCTAAATCCACACGAATGATAGACATTAGATACATAGAACCATAGAAGTATTTGATGTTGTACACTTGGATCTACCTATTGTTGATTTATTTATCCTTTCCATACTGGGTTTGCTGGAAGAAATCTCTCGATAGAGATAAGCTCGCCTTTGTACATGCATGTCATTTCCATTTTTAATTGTCATAATGTATTGATTTGTGTGCAATATTATACTTTATTATAATATTGCACACAAATATATAGAAAAGAGAAAGAGAGAAAGAGCAAATACTAGTAGAACGCCAGCCAGCCGTACCAAGAGTCGTAGGTAAATGATTTGGAAGGTGTACGATTTTGTAATTAAATTAAATCTTGGAATCGGTTTAGTGGTTCATTCAATGACTCTTTAGTGCGAGCGGTGACGGATAATTTGAATCTATTTACCAAATAAAAGTACCTCTTACTAATTAATTACTTTGTATTATTTTGCATTACCATCTTTTGGCTTTAAAGTTGCTAAGTGCAGATACTAAATATGAGAAAGGGCAATGCCCGTTTTAGCGTGAAGGTAATTCCTTTTTAGGGTTCCGTACCCGAACGGTGCCAAACAGGACCCTATTACTGAGACTTCGCTGTCTGTCCGTCCGTCCGTCCGTCTGTCTGTCTGTCTGTCACCAGGCTGTATCTCATGAACCGTGGTAGCTAGACAGTTGAATTTTCACAGATCATGTATTTCTGTTACCGCTATAACAACAAAATACTAAAAATCAAAAGAAATTTAATATTAAGGGGGGCTCCCATACAACAAACGTGATTTTTTTTGCTCATTTTTCCTCGATATTGATAATGGTAGCAGGTAGACGCTTAAAATGTTCACAATATATTGGGTATATTATTTACTTAAAAAATAAATAATTAAATTAATATTTAGGGGGGGGCTCCCATACAATTTTTTTTTGCTGTTTTTTATAATGGTACGGAACCGTTCGTGCGCGAGTCCGACTCGCACTTGGCCGGTTATTTTAAAATTCACTTAACAAGTCCTCTGTGGTCTAGTGGGTTTCATGCTTGCCTGTCACACTGGAGATGCAGGTTCGAATCCCGGTGCTGACCATGTACCAATGAGATAAGTCATTTATCTTGTACGTAATACGGACTTTCTAACGTCACGCAAAATGGACTATTGAATCATTGGCTGAAAGTGGACACAGTTGTCCCTCTGCCACCCCGTATGGGAAAAGGCGTGACGCTATATAATTATTCAAGTCCTCTTTCTACGACCACTGATGATTCCTACCCTATCCTTAATTGTCTTTTTTATTTCTGCCAGGTCCACGGAACTGCCCCGGATCTCGCCGGCAAGGATTTGGCCAACCCCACCGCCCTTCTGCTATCAGCCATCATGATGCTGCGGCATCTTCAGCTCAATGAGCATGCCGACAGGATCCAAAATGCCTGCTACAGCGTCCTCCGCGAGGGCAAGCCACTAACCGGCGACCTCGGAGGCACTGGCAAGTGTAGCGAGTACACCGCAGCGATCATTTCCAAACTGTAAAATAAAAGCGTATTAAAAAGAAAAAAGTGACAGTTGTGTTTTAGCGCGAAAATAAAATGAGACGTGAGACTATTTTGTTAATTCGCGCTTTATTGCTATTGTAAGTAAACGCCTTTTGTAATGGCATGGCGGAAATTGTGACTTGTGTAGATATTAGTTAGTAATGCAAAATGGTTACCGTCGAATATTTACATATCGCGAGAAATATTTATTATTTTTGTTGATTCTGTATTTCAGAAAAATGAGAATTTACTTACAGTATTATTTATTTATAACGTTTAACGTTCTGAGATTGCTTTGTTTGTATTCTTAAATGTTTTAATAACGAGATGTTGATTTATCTAGGTACTTGCACTCTGAAATTAAATTGCCATTAATGTATGCAAATCTTTGGAATCTCGAAGAGCAAGTAGGTATGCCCATGGATATTTATGTAATAATTGACTTTGTTAAAGTAGGTACCTACCTAATAAAATTGTTTTCACAAGTTTTTGTCTTTTTCTTTCTTTCAACTTCGGTCGCGTAATTTTGGCATAGGTACTTTACACAGTTATAGATGAACCATCTCAAGAAGAAGTTTTGACTTTATTTAGAATGCAGTGAGTCATCAGTGCAACTGCATGGTAAAGGTGTATTCACCGTGGTGTTAAAATTCAAACAAATAATATTTTTAATGATTTAAGTTTTTATGGATTTAAAAATACACTTAACTGACTTAAATCAAAATTAAGTCATTCATATTATATTTTAATCACTATCACTAGTATCTTCGTTAGTATTTATTATAAAACTGTTTTGTTCTGCGAGTTCCCATGACGTCATCTAAATCCCCCATAGTATTTTCTTCTTTTATGACATGGCCGCAGCATTTCTTCCATCGATCAGCGTCTACTAACTGTGCTGCATCATAAAAAAAAAGATACGCGTGTAGCACCGTACACGTGTTAGAAGTAAAACTTCTGTAGCTAGATCATTAAGTGGTACCTATACTATACACCTATACCTACCTATACTAAAAGAGATTTAAATTTCCAATTTTGAGATCCAATCTCTGCTTCAAGTTACTTTTAAGTTTCAGACGTCCGATTATTTGAAATTATTTTATACTTGTACTTACTTTTAATACGTCATGTCATTTATTTCCCACCATTCCTTATCTACAATTTGTCGCGCTCGTGGTGATATACTTAACTCATTCAATAGTGTCACTACTATTTGCATCTCGCTCAGATTATATACCATCTGACGTCACGTCTTTAAGCCGTCTCGCTCAAATGTATGCATTGCTTTGCTTGTTTTAGAAATCCATATCGACCCGTGTGACATTGATGAAACTCTTTTCTTACAAACTGTATGGATCGCATCGCACAGCTGTCAAACATAAGTTCCGGTTCCAACAAAGAGGTTGAACGAAGTAGTTTTTGGTCACGTCACTGGTTTTGTTTATCCCAGCCAGCGGCGGCGGCGGCGGCGGCGCCATCTTGGCCATACCGGAAATCAAGAACTCGTGGAAGAATGCTTAAAATAATTTTTATTTGTTAACGTTTCATCAGGTTTTTCTCTCACTAATTAACATTCTTTATTGTACGAATGTATTATTATCTTATCTGATTAGTTAAAAACCGTATTGAAAATAGTTGCGGTTTTAAAAGTCTTCAGCCGACCCTGACGTCACCGATTCCAATTTCCGTTACATTTCTTAGCCACTCGTGATAGCACCCGGCTAGTATCAATTGAAAAGCAAATATATGAATAACCCACAGTTGAGAGGTTAAATAAATTTTACCCCCGTGCCCCAAGAAGTTTTACTTCAATAATTTCTTTACGTCAGTCATCTTAAATGTTGCGTTATTGGCAGCAAATTTATTTATCATTGACAGTCGGGCTCTTTTTTTCATTGGCGATTTTAATGTAAGTATTCGTTTCCTTTTGTTCACTTAGAATACTATCAGCTTTTCTCTCGGACACACCGCATGCAGTTGCTGTTCTCTCGGACACACCGCATGCAGTTGCTGTTCTCTCGGACACACCGCATGCAGTTGCTGTTCTCTCGGACACACCGCATGCAGTTGCTGTTTTTTGTACTGTAAAGTCCACAGTCAGAGTACAGAATGACGGTTTACATATACTTGGATGGTAACCTAAACATCAATGTCACGGTGGCCATAGAAAATATAAACAGCAGTTTGGCCGATATAGAAAATAGACTCGTTCAAATTAGACTAGCCAGACTCTAAGTATGTGCAGTGTCATGCACTACTTATCTACTCTCATTGTGTCTCTACTGCTACAAAAATCAAAGTGAAATAACAACAATATTACCAATAAATCAGTGCTTAGACGCAACAAAACTTTGTCACGTCACGTTGACGTTTTGTTGCCGCCAAAACCCAGCTATTTATTATCTGTTATATATACTAAAAAACAGACAATAAATTTTAAGGGGGTTTTCCCCCGCTCAATCATATACCTTTCCCTTGCCTTTGTACATTGTTAATGTTATTCTTTCATGTATTTTCTGTATATCTGTTTTCTGGATTACAATAAAGAAATTACAAATTAAGGGGGCTCCCATAAAACAAACAAGTTTTTTTGCCGTTTTTATAGAAAAAAAAAATACTTCCGTGCCTTCGTGCGCAATACACCTCGCACACCAGGCTGTATGTCATGAATCGTGGTACTAGACAGTTGAAATTTTCACAGATGATGTATTTCTGTTGCCGCTATAACAACAAATACAACAAAAACAAAAGAAATTTAATATTAAAGGGGGCTCCGATACAACTAACATGTTTTTTTTTGCGGTTTTTTATAGATAATGGTACGGAACCCTTCGTGCGCGAGTCCGAGTCGCACTTGGCCGGTTATTTAACTAGACGTGCGCAAATCCTGTCCGGGATCTTTCCATACTCCGGCGATCGTTCCTACTCCGACGATCGTTCCTATTCCGACCATATCCGGGAGTTCAAAAAATTCATAACTTTTTTATTTTTAAGTTTTTAGAAAAAAAATGTACGTACATTTTATGTATTCTATAAAATAAAAATCGCAAAAAAATAATTAAAAAAAAATCGTGGCTTTTTTGAATTTTCTCCAAAAGTATTTAACTTTGCAAATTATTATTTTTTAACTATCCAAATAGAATTTAATACGCGTGTTTTGACACCCTAAACTTTCCCGTAGTCCTAAAACTTACAACTATAATTGACGATTATGTATTCAAATCTGGATAAGTATATACGTAAATTCGACTAAGTGTTGTGAGTTTTTGGGTTATGTATGTATAATATGTTTATGGTTCTGCGGCCCTGCAGTGTCCTGCAAAGCATTCGTTCCGTACTCAGTCTTTCCGATTAATTTACCTCGCTCGAATGATGTAAAGTATTATGCTTACCTTGGGGTGTAAGTAGCTATTTAACCCTCGAACTATATTCGCCCTCGCTCATCCGCTTCGCTCGCTCTGGCGTCTAAATATCTCGGGTAGACTCGATCCTGGCGCCCTTTGCGAGTGGGACCTTCGTCCGAAATAGCTCTCTTTCACCCC
This sequence comes from Argyresthia albistria, assembly GCA_963457715.1. Lineage (NCBI taxonomy): Eukaryota > Metazoa > Arthropoda > Insecta > Lepidoptera > Argyresthiidae > Argyresthia > Argyresthia albistria. The sequence continues at coordinate 10,799,369 of OY735260.1, forward strand.
TTGTGTAACAAACTACTATTTTACCCTCTTCTCTACATTGGTCTACACTGTGGATGCACAACAGTGCCACTGCCACATAGTATAGAATAATGTATGACCCTACGCTATGAAGTAGGCAGGTATGCAAATAACGACTATCTTTTTTGTTGCATCCTGTAACGATATTAGGTATGTTCTAACTCATCTCATCTAGTATAACCGGTTACTGTTGTAAATAGCTGTACTCATACATATAGGTAGATTTTGTGATGCAACAACGTAACTAAGATAAGTGGTCGTGTAGTGTCTCGCTGCCGCTGTCAGCGTGTTCTGCCTGTCTGTCTGACATTGAGTGAGTGGACGCTCTATTTGCACTAGTAACAATATTGTGAGTCAGAAAAGTATTGAGTTTTAAAAGTAAAATTACTGTTTTACCGTTATCGGTGGTTTGTTTTTTGATCTGTTTTATAAGGTGGGTCACTTAGTACTTAATAAATAACTAAGTAAGTACTATCTATACTAAGTTGTGAAGTTAAAAAACGTTATTCAAGCTAGGTTATGTTTAGATTAAAAATGTTGTAAGTAATTTGCGGCATCTGGTTTGTTTGACTATGTATGTCAATAATGGCGGATAACTGCATACAAAACCGATGTTAGCTCTGTGAGTTTAGATCATGGTGACATCTTAGTTTTTAACCATCAGAAGCCACAATAATACGTAAAACGAAAAATAGATACTTAAGACGTAAGTACCTAAGTAATAAACAAAATATCTAGGTAAGTGATAATGTGTTAAGTAGGTATGTAGTGGAATGTTATTGTTTGTTTTGTGCTGTGCCTTTGGAATAAATAAGGTACCTAAGTAAGTTAATCTTGAAATGCGTCACTCATTATTTTAGTTGTTATACCTACGTCGTCGGAGGAGTTTTTGGTGGCGATAGTTGTCGGGAAAGACAACGTAAACAACAGAGATCTCTAGAGATAAGCTCGCCTTTAAAGCGCGGCAAGCTTTGAATCTTCTTCTTCTTTTTATTAATGGCGTCCTAACCTCTTTTGAGGTTAATTTTGCCAGTGCCAAGTGGTCAGGTTCTCATTAGAGAACCTGGAAATTATAATGTTTTGAGATGATTTGATGATGATGATGATGATTTGTCGCTCGTTAGCACTACCCAGGGAGGACGTGAAGGGCTGTGGGTTCCAAGTAATTCCTTCGGACGTGAGCGACCGACTGCCCAAAGCTTTGAATCAATTTGAATGTTATTTTCAACTAGCTACAAAGTGCCAAAACAAAGGCCCCGTACTGTACTAATTTTGATATAATAGGAAAAAACCAGCCAAGTGCTAGTCGGACTTTTTGCGCACGAAGACACGAAAGTGTTTTTTTTTACTAGGAAAACGGCTCTGCTGCTGATGAACACGTCACATGGTTTATGTGTGAAAACGGCTCTGCTGCTGATGAACACGTCACATGGTTTATGTGTGAAAACGGCTCTGCTGCTGATGAACACGTCACATGGTTTATCTATGAAATTTTGAGAGCTTCCATTCTGTGTGTTTCAGGTGTATTAAGGGCGTCAGCAGCAACATGTTAACTGCAGCCCTGTTGGGCGGTATCCTCCTGTACTTCCTGTGGCTATGGCTGAACAGTGAACCTCACCCTTTCGACAACATACCTGGACCGCCGAAATTACCCTTCTTTGGAAACGCAATATCATACATTGGAGTTAATCAACGTAAGTTTTCTACTCGCTTTTGTTATGTTTAACCGACGATGATGTCTGGTACCACTCTGGTACTGTATAATTCAGTCGAGGTAATTTAATAGACGAGGTAATTAATCAGATACTTATACATTATTATGTAAGTAATTTCATGGAAAACTACATGAGATAACCTGATTAAATCCATAAATGCGGCAATTAGTATCCCCTTTTGTATCCGCGTCGATTAGCTAGATTTGTGATGCAAAGTTTTGTACTTAATGATTAGTGGTGGTCCCCCTTTTCCTCTGCCACTCCGTACGGGAAAATGCGTGACGCTATGTACGTGTGTGTGTGTGTGAGAGAGAGAGAGGGTGTGTGTATGTGTATCTGCATCTGCAAGCACTTGATGTACTCAGCGTGCGTCGTCGTTTCAGTGTCGGTAACTCTTTCCAAAATCGCTTTTCCTTCAACTGACTTTTTTTAAGTGGGCACAGTTGTGCCTCTGCCATCCCGTATGGAAAAGGCGTGCGTGGCGCTATGTTTGTTTATGTTTTGACTTTTAGAATGTAATCAACTCATCGGGTATTGCGAGTTGTAAATTCCTTCAATTTTAATTATTTCGAGTAGGTACTTCCCAACGTTTTGGGGCTTGTTAAACAGCCATTCTCCAGAAGTTTTCATTTAGTAATTAATTACTTAAGTACAAGAGGACCAAGAATACAATTTTCTAAGTCATCCTTCGCGACATTATAAAATTGTACGTTTTTTTCGCCTGTTCCTGTTTGACTTTCTGGAGGTGACAAATATTTAACTCATTATAATTTCGATCGAATCGAATTCCAGTTCAAATCCCAGTTCAATAGGAAACAACGCAAAATGGAGTACTTATTGAATAACTGGCTAAAGTCGGGGACAACTGTGCGGGGTAGCAGCAGCCCCGTTGGGGAAAACGCGTGACGCAAAGAAGCTCAGCGATATCCTAGAAGATATCCTCGATATCCATCTCTATGGAAGATTTGTGGAGAGACGCATGTTGATTATCGGGTCACCACGGAGCGAGCAGCCTCGCGAGGCATTCCCGCGAGGCAACTGTCCCCGAACGAACAAGGCAGCCTCGGTGTAGATTCACCGGTCCCGGGGCGTGCCCAGCGGCGTGCCCGGCGGCAGCGTGCCCGGCCTTTGAGTCGTTGTATACATTTGACCCCGTCCGAGCCACGTCCACGGCACGCCCCGGGCACGGATCATGCACTGTGTTATACAAACTGCTTCATACAAAATGGATAGAACGTCTCAAATCCGTACCCAGTCCGGGCGCCCGACAAACCCGTTCCATTTTCGGTCGTACAGTTGATAATTGATATTCATCATTTCAAACACTGATTTTTTAGGGTACCGTACCCGAAGGATGCCAAACGGGACCCTATTACTAAGGCTCCGCTGTCCGTCTGTCCGTCCGTAATCTTTTTTATTATTTTTTTGTTTTTGTTTTATTGTTATGAGTGCTTTAAGTTTTGTTATACGATAGTACGGTACCCTTCGTGTGCAATTCCGACCCGCAATTGACCGATTTTTTCCATTATGCTCGAGCGAGGCACAAAACAAATACATTGCGCAACGAGTGGTTCTGACTTCTGACCAATCGTTGCAGAGCGAATTGAATACTTTCAAACAAAAAATGATAATCTAATAACAAATTACAATCAATCAAAAAAAAAAAACAATCAAACTACATATTATTGTAATTAAATTACAAATCTACCTAAACTATTATCCAAATATAATTGAATAGGTACTTTTCATTTTTCATTCGCAATGTAATTGTAAGCCCATGGCCTTTTATATTATGGAGTCGTTGACGGTGGCTGGTGTTCATGATGGCGGAGGGGGACAGAGCTATTCCCACGTTTCGTTCTATCTCGTTCTGCTTTTGCGACTTTGCCATTTTACGAGTATAAAACAGCCAATTTCCTCTTGTTTCTTAAAGTTTTATCTAAATTCTCTGCCGCACCATATGTACAAGCTAATATGACACTTACTGTTCTCACTTAATAATAATTATTATTACGTACTTCATATTTATATTGTATATTTATATATCTACCTATACATCACATCGTTGAGAGGTGCCTGCACGGTCATGAAATGGTTTTGACTGAAAATCAGCGCTGCAACCCTGTTGTAGCCTTATGCTGAGTTGGAGCCATTTCACTGGCGAGGCATGCGTACATCATCTTTCTCTTTTGTTTAGTAAATATGTTTTCATCTATAATGTAATGTCTATTTCCTATCTCTAAATTATCTTGTTGATGTATCTATGCTCTGTTCAGTGAATAAACGTATGTCTATGTCTATGTCTATGAATACAACGAACGAAAATCCGTAGAAAGAGCACTCGTTTGCAAAGAGCGATTGAGAAATAGAGCTCCTGACACTGGGACTAAGAGCGCCCATGGCTTTGATACCCTTGGACCGGGTTATCTCAATATGTTTCGACCAGTTAAGTTTGGTGTCGAGATGGATCCCTAGGTATTTAACCGAGCGTCTCCATTCAATAGGATGACCACATATAAGAAGCTGTCTGTCTGGTGGTTTCCGTGACCTTGTAAACATTATTGCCTCTGTTTTTGTTTCGTTGAGCTTTAATTTCCACTTAGTAAAATAATCATGTAGTCCGGCAAGTGAAAGTTGGAGCCTGCTTATAACAAGATCAATGTCACTTGAAGAAGTCAGGGAAGCAGTATCGTCTGCGAAGCAAGCGAGTTTGGTACGCGTTTGTACCGGGATGTCATTTATGAACAAAATAAAGAGGTAAGGACCTAGGATTGAGCCCTGTGGGACTCCAGCAGGGATGCGTTGAAAGCCAGAGTGCACATCACCGATCGAAACGAAAAACTGTCGATTTTCTAGATAGCTGTGTATTAGCTTGACTAGGGGAAGGGGAGTCTCATACAATATGAGTTTATGTAATAGACCATGGTGCCAGACGGTGTCAAACGCCTTTTCCAGGTCTAACAGGAACATCCCTGTGGACTGGTTAAGATTGAGGTGGTGACTGACATGATCCGCAACACGGGCGAGTTGTTGAGTCGTGGAGTGGTGTTTACGAAAGCCAAATTGCTCGTTTCTTATCAGGTGAGTAGTGGCGGTCAGTAGGCGCTTGTAGATTAGAGATTCGAAAAGCTTACTGAGAGAGGACAAGAGACTAATGGGTCTGTAGCTTGAACCAATGGAGTCGTCCTTGCCATTTTTTAGTACCGGAATAACTTTAGCTACTTTCCAGGGATTCGGAAAATATGCAAGCTTGAAGCATCCATTGAAAATTTTGACGAGGTAGACAACAGTTTTTCGGGAGATGTTCTTCAGAAGAATATTGTGGAGGTTATCAGGACCTGGTGCTTTGCGTCGCTTAAGGTAGCGAAGGTGTTTAGCAATTTCATTAGGGCGAGTGGGGCAAGAAAGCGACGTGGGTAAGTAGTCGTGGATTTTTCTGACAGATGATGACACCGAGGATTCCGTGACACCACTTAGCCAGTCTTTAGTAAGACACATGTTGTTATGGAATGCTTTCGCCAGGACTTCACATTGTTCATCTGTGGTTTTAGTTAGGCTATCGGTATCAGTATCTCTTTTTAGTGGGGGAATGGAAGTTACTTTGGAGCGCAAGGATTTAGCAACGCGCCACAAGTCAGATGAGGGGTGATCAACTTTAGCTAGTTTCGAATTCCAGATGCGATCATTGTGAATTTTTATGGACATGTTGACGTTATCTTGGATGTTGTTGATTTTTGATCGAATATGGCGCCGATTGATAGGATTAGGTTCGCTTTGTTCCAGTCTGCGTAGCCTGTTTTTAATTTTAATTTGCTTTCGTATTGTGTGAGGCAGTGAAATAGTTTTGTAGATTGTTGTCCCTTTTGGGACGGTTTTTTCTCTGGCTACGGTCATAGCGTTGGTTAGCTGCTGTATTGCTTCGTCGATCTCCGAGGGACTTTTGAAAGTTTGCGAGCTAAGTGTTATGTTGGTGTCTAGATACGATCGAAACTCTTTCCAGTTTGCCTCACCATAGCGATAGAAGGTATGATTCTTTCTAGGGAGAGAACCATACAAGCAGAAGTGAACAGGTAAGTGGTTAGACGAAAGCGAAGGGATGGTACGCATATTTGAGATTGAATCAATATTAATACTGAGGGCTAGGTCAGGAGTCGTCGGGATACATTCGTTGTTGTAGTGGACTAAAGTAGGAGTGGGCGGGGCGTGAATGAGGTAATCATTTGAAAGCATATGGTTAAATAGGACTTTCCCGTGCAGGTTGGTCTTTGGGCACTTCCAGTGGCTATGTTGGGCGTTGAGGTCACCCATGATGATCATATTGGGACCTATTTTGAATAAGGAGTTAAGATCTTCGGGACAAAAAGTTTTGTTAGGGGATTGGTAGCAAGAGATAAGTGTGATTTTCTTTTTTGAAATAGTCAGTTCGACTCCCACAGCTTCTAGGCAATTGGTTTTTGGAATACGGATTGGAGAATGGTTTATGTCTGACTTCACAAGTATTGCAACACCCTGACCCTCACCGGACGATAGCTTATCTTGGCGATGGCATGTGTAACCTGGCGTGCTTAGGGTAGAATTTACTGATAACTTGGTCTCGCTGATAGCTATAATATCGATAGAAAGTTCGGAGGAAGCTAAATGTAAAAGTTCATGTATTTTAGGCCGGACGCCGTCGGCGTTCCAGTAGAGAATATGTAGCTCGTTTTCATTAAAAATGATTATCTAGATATGTCAGAATGAGGATAACCTTATCAACCATGGTAACACATGATGAAAACCGTTCTTTGAGAACTTTGACAGCACTTAAAATCTGTAGCATTTCGTTCGTAGTGGTATCTTGGTGATTGCCACCGGGATGATCACGCTGGGTTTTGCGAGTAGGTTCAGGACGCGAGGATGCGATATCTGCCCAGGAAAGACCAGTCGACTGGATGATGCCTGGCTTAGCAGCATGAGGATGTATGGGCGCAAACTGTGGTTTCTCTCGTTGTTTCGCCAGTCGCTGAACATATGTTATACGAGCACTGCACTTACTGTAGTTGGCCGCGTGGAACTCGTTACAGTTACAGCATTGCGCGGGAGAGGATCTATCTTTCTTGGGACACTCGCTGGTTGGGTGTGCTCCGGTGCACTTTACGCACCTTGCTGGGAGATTACAGTTTCTGGACGCGTGCCCAAATGCCTGGCACCTAAAGCACTGGGTCCCCGCAGAGGAGTTAGGCTTATACTTGCGGATTTCGACGGAGCAGTTGCAGATATATTTTATCTTCCTAAATCTCAGAATATCTTCACCCTCAGGCAACTGGACCAAGTAGGGGGGGCAGTAGAAGGGACTATCTGGCTTCGCACCCATGCGGGTGACTTTGGTGTCTTTAAAGCCGAGAGAAGTGAGCTCGGATGAAAGTTCATTGACGTCTATTGGAGGCAGGCCACGAATGACGCACTTGCGGAGTTTTTCATCACGTCGCGAGAAAGTGAAGAAGGGGATGTGTTCATCACGGAGACCTGTCTTAATCAGCTGATGAACATCAGGTGAGTAACAGTGGATGGCAACTTTATTGTTTCCTCGATATTGGAGGTGAAAATTCTTGCTCAACTTTGAGATGATGTCTTTGACACTGTTGTGGGTCCAATCAGGCTGGAGATCTAACAGGATTGGGGGAATATGCCCGGTCTTCTTTCTTTCTGAAGCAGCTCGCAGTTCCGGTGGGTTCGGTTCTAGTGGTTTATCTTTTTGGAGGCCTTCAAATCTATTGCTGGTCGGAGTAATTGGCTTGTTAGGTGGAGTGGATGCTGGGGCTGAACGCTTGGGAGTCCGCCATTGGTTTTCCAGGGGATCACCGGGACGCTTGCCGCTTACATTTGGGTTGGAGTTTGATCTAACCAGAAATTTATCCATGATGGAATTAGGATGGATGGATGGATCCATCACCAGGTGGCTACGGCCTACCGGAACTATCGATAAGTCTTCGAAGTTGAGTGTGGCCCATCACTATTGAGACGGGTTTTATGCTAGCACTTTGTGAACTTGACTCGTATAGACAGAGACACACAGTCCCATTTTCAACAGAAAAAGCCACTTGAGTCCATCCACCAAGCTAAGCATATACTGCACCCTTATCAGGCCATGCTTAACCTACGCTTGCCCTGTCTGGAGTGGAACCTGCAAAACGAATTACACAAAACTTCAAGTCGTTCAAAACAAGGCTGTAAAAATCTCATTTAATGCCCCCTTCTACACTAACCTAACCAAACTTCACAACCGAATAAAATTGCCTACCCTGAGTGACTTTATACTTAAACAGACGAAACGATTTTATCTTCATAAAATTCCTTGCCACGAAAATGAACTTGTCTCGCTGATCGCACAAACCCGCTACCATAATCTCAACTATATCGATAGATACAATCGATACAGGTTGCCCCATCACTTGATACTGAGCGAGCTATGACGCAGCCTTTTGTTCTCGCGTGTCGCTCGGCCCGGGCGCCGGTCATCATGTAATATTGTTACTGGGTAATAGTGCCCACCGTTTATGTTATGTCACTAATCTGTATAACTGCTAAGATTTGTGCTTAGCATTATGTGCGTTAAACTAGTGTTTGTGACTCAGTGATTCGCATGGGCCCTTACCTGCCGGTATTGTGTTATTTATATCCATATATCACGCGCATGCGCATCACTCAGCCACAACATCTAGCCTTTTCATGATTTTAAAATATAGGTACATATTTTTATCTTATGATGTCACAAAATGTACGATAAACGAAATCGACATTATCTAAATGTACCCTCATCGGTCAACAACCAAAAGATTTTGTTATGATTCAAAGAGATTCATCCATACACATACCATTTATTAAGTCTTAGAAGGTGTCTTTAGCCTGTAGTACATAGTTATACATTCATGTTACTTGTCTCTCTGTAGTATGAGCGCACAAATCTGTAAATTTTGTTTAAATAAACGAACTTTGAAATTGAATTGATTTCCTGACACTGGGAATTGTGTGAAATAGTCACATGGGGGCCGATTACCTGTGTTTTAAGCGAGCGTCCCACCCACCTCATGGTCATCATGTTAAGTGGTTTCAGGTGACATGTTTCTGCTAATGCGTCAATTCAGAAAGGAGTATGGAGATCGATTCCTCGTGAAACTGCTGCACCGAAGAATATTGGGGATCAACAGTCCATGGGACACTGAGGTGAGTGAGATACATGAACTAACGTCAAGGCGGGTACCAAAAGTTTTGCCTCGGCCGGCCTGCCCACTCATTCTGGCTAACAAAAGTAAAGCCTTTTCCAGGCTTTCCGACTCATTTTCTGAAGAATACTGTATTTGACTTATTAAAAGTATTTATTTATTTGTCACAGGCGCTGTTATCCCACTCAAGAAATATCAGTAAAAGTAAACCATACAGGTTTTTACAACCTTGGCTGGGAACCGGCCTGCTACTGAGCACGGGTACGTTGCACACAATACAATTCAATTTCTAAGTTCGTTTACATAAAATTTACAGATTTGTGCGCTCATAATATAGAGTAACATAAATGTATAATTATGTACTACAGGCTAAAGACACCTTCTAAGACTTAATAAATGGTATGTGTATGAATGAATCTCTTTGAATCATAAACAAAAGCTTTTGGTTGTTGACCGATGAGGGTACATTTAGATATTGACAATTTCGTTTATTGTACATTTCGTGACATCCTAGAATTAAAATAAAATACACTCTTCAGACTAAGTAATAATTACACAAACGTTGTACACAAACACAAGCGTTAGCCAGATTTTCATTACTCTATTATTATTTGGTGATCCTTATTTCTTTGTTCCCTTTGCCCCAAGGCAGCAAATGGCACCACCGCCGCAAGATCCTGACGCCCTCCTTCCACTACAACATCCTGAACAACTTCTCCATCATCATCGAGGAGAAGACCCTGGAGCTGGTGTCCGGGCTGAGGGGGAGGGCAGGGGGGGAGGTGGACCTCATGCCGGTGGTCAGCGATTTTACGCTGAAGACCATTTGCGGTGAGTTGTTGTTCTATTATTAAAGGGGTTCGAGCATTTTTGAATTGAGCCTGGACACTTGAAACTTACAAGTACCTACCCGAAAGGAGATTGACCATTTTTGTTTGGAAGTCAACATTGAATCATTGCATACTGTTTTATAGACTAATACTATATTTTGTGTAACCCAAAGCGCTTTAGAATCTTTCCGACGAGCAACTACCTACTGTTAGCTTTAACATTGACGAAAAATCATAACCAACAGCTTAAAATATAAGACGGCATAGGTAAGCCACATCACGGAGGTATTCATCAACACTGTAATAAACTTTATTTGTTAGAAGACCTTTTATTTTCTTTTTAAATGTAGTACATTTTGTATTTCTTTTACACACTGTGGGAGTTTATTATTTAATCTAATGGCCATGCAAAATATACTTTTATTATAATAAGCAGACTTGTGACGCTCCATTTTGAGCTTCATGTGGTGACGCCCGCTGTTTACATTTTGAATAAATATAGTTTAAAAAAAATAAAAAACACGCTTTTAAAGAACATCGAACTAAAAAGTTAAAAATAATTTTTAAAATAAGCTTAAAACAATAGTGGACGAAAAATACTACTATTATTGTGAAAAAAACGTGGGCGCTCGATATACGAAAAATATGTTACAAAGCGCCCACGCTTTTTTCACAATAATACTAGTATTTTTCGTTCATTATTGTTTTAAGCTTATTTAAAAAAAAAAAACCTTTTAGTTCGATGTTCTTTAAAAGCGTGTTTTTTTAGTTTTTTTGAACTACTTATATTTATTTTTTACTGTTTAGTTCAATGTTCTTTTCTAAGAAACGGCTACCATATCCAAGGAAGGCAACAAGCGAGTTACAAATATACAAACAAACATACAGGTGAAGCTAATAAAAGCGTGTTAAAAAGGTGTATTAGTCTGTCGTTAACTAGTGGCACCGGCCGGTTTCCGAGACGCTGTTCCAATGTTACGATTAGCTAATCGATGATTAATGCAAAATATAATAGGTGATGATGAGGCTGAAACTAATTAATTGTTCTGTTATGTAATCGTACCTACCTACCCCTCAGCGTCTCGGAAAAACACCAGACTGTAACAGAAATTATACTTACTGAAGCTACGAACGTCTTTCAGTTTATTTTATTTTTCTTCACAATACACGATGTTGACAACAAACACAACACAACACAACCACAACCTGACCGAAGTTTCAATAAAAAAACTTTTTCAAAAGAAAGTATGAAGTACAAAGGTTCTCGTCTTTATAATAAGTTTCATGGAACTTCTTTGACTAAGGTTTTGTATCAAGTTAGAAAAGTTACGTGTAAAGGTTAGAAAGGCGTAAAGAGATCCTTTGAAGTTGTTTGCCATTCAACCCGTCCGTCCGGACAATCTTCTAACGAACTTGAACGTAAATTGATTGAAAACCGCAAACAGGAGATAGGTTAGCCGTTTCGTACAGGGGTAAGTAAGTATACTTACTTCAGGATAAAAATAATTAATCTTTTATTTTGATCATTATTTTCTAAGTATTTTTTTGTATGCGAAATTTACGATGCCGTTTTCCTGGGCGCTGGTCAAGTTAACAAACTGGTTAAATCAGTTTCAGCGATTGGCTCAAACTGATTTAACGTGCCGCTATTGTTCAAAATCGTTGTTTACCTGTTAAATTAATCAGCGCCCAGGAAACCGATGTTTCATAATTTGAGCAAAAAGTGTAACTACGCAGACAAAGACGCGGACGCTGCTAAAGCGTAAGCCTTTTTTGTGTCTCCAGAAACGGCAATGGGCACAAAGCTAGACGAAGACCGGTCGACAGCAACATTCGAATACAAGACAGCAGTGCAGAGCATTGGAGGAATGCTCCTTAACCGCATGACCAAGTTCTGGCTGGCCAGTGACCTCATATTTCAGTGGTCAGAGCTGGGCAAGCGGTTTGAAAGGGTCGTGAAGACTGTGCATTCGTTTGCGGATAATGTGATTTTGGACAAGAAACGGAATAGGTGAGAATAAAATGCATTTTATGCCGAATTCCCTTGATCATATTGTACGTACACAGGCCCTTGCAGAAGTAGATAATTACAGAAAAGTAGAAAGATGAAGAGAAAGGAAGCTAGAACAAGGGGAAGAGCAGCTGGACGCGCTGGTGTAGTCGCTGGACCCTGGTGTAAAATATCCGCAGCCTCACACACAAGGCAATACATGCGGCCCAGGATATAACAATATGGAGATCCCTGGTCAAGTCCTGTATCAACCATGACATCCACGATACTCAGCCATGAGGATAGGATTAGAAAGAGAGATGAATTTAAGTATAGCCGTAAGTGGGTGCTGGAAGCTGGTTAGATAGATCGATAGCGTAGCAGACGTTTTGTTTGTCACAACCAATCCATTTCCAGAACCAAAGCAGACAGCCAGCAGTTGACCTCGGCGCTAGAAGGTGATGACCTGGGCAGCAAGAGGAGGCTGGCCATGATGGACCTGCTGCTGGAAGCTGAGAGTAAGGGGGAGATCGACCTGGAGGGCATTAGGGAGGAGGTCAACACGTTTATGTTTGAGGTATGAAGGGTGGAGAGTGCTGCTGAAATACTTATACGTCATCATAACTTCATAATGTCTTTACTGCACACAAACTATTAGGGCGACATGGCGACGACGTCTCGGCAGCTACGTATCCAAGCAGTTATTGAAATGTATGGTACTTAACTCACTTGGCGACGGTTTGGCAACGCCACGCTCTAAATTAACTGCTTCGATAAGTAGCTGGCGACATCGCCTGGCGTCGTCATAATGAGGCGGAGCCCTTACACAGAACAAGATAAATAGGTAATAATAGTGAACAAAGGCAAGCTTCTCCCTAGTAAGAGATTTCTCTGAGTAAACCAAGTAAGGATGAGAAAGATGGATGGAGCAGGATAGACTTATGTGTAGAATAATAATTATGCTTAGCCCACATCAATACACCACTGCTGGACATGGCCTTTTCTCTGCAGAGCGGCGGCAATACGCACGGTCCAGGCACCCAATTCGTATTTCAATTTCAATTCAAGATTTGGTAATGCCTCCTGATTTGATTGTGTTTCTCAGGGGCACGACACAACAGCAATGGCTCTCACATTTGGTCTCATGTTGCTGGCTGACCATGATGATGTCCAGGTAACACATTATCATTATTATTATTACTATGCTGCTGGGCAAAGGCATTTCTCCTCCTCTTCCACTCTATTCGATCCTGAGCGGTCTCCCTCCAGTCCAGTCTCACTAGCACTCGAGTCAACTCATCACTCCATCTCTTCCTGGGTCGGCCAAGCTTTCTCTTTTGTATTTTCTTCAGGTAACACAACAGTTTTTATTTTCTAGGCGACCGACGACCATTGAAATAGTGCAAATATAAAGAAGAAGAGTTATGCAAACGTTTCAGAGTTGAAAGCGGTATATTGTTACCCCTGATTGTTACGAACATACTTAGTTGTTAGATAGTAAAAGGTTGTTTATTGTAGGTTCCCGGAAATCTTATGTTGTATCAGAACATTATACGTATTGAGCAAAGCAGAGATACTATAAATAATAGACGATATACAATATTTGTGACAAAAATATAGAAGCTAAATTATTTCCGCCGCCCCGCCGCCCCGCCGCCGCACCGCCGCCGCCGGCCGGTCCAGCCAATTTCGTTCCTAATGTACTTGCATCAACTTTATAAAAAATAGTCTTCCAACGATCTTTTGGCGCGTGAGGGATGTTTACAAGGGGGCGCCACTTCCACCGGTCATCGCGCGAAAATATCGTTGGAAAGCTGTACAGAGCTTTGCCCCTGTCGAGAACTGACAGTGTCAAGTGCATGTGCACATTGATATGGGGTTGACTGTTTACGTTCTTGCTAGTGGCACTTAGTTTCTTCATCGAATCCACTTCTTAATCCAACTACAACCAACAGGAGAAGATCTACGAAGAATGCCAGTCCGTGCTCGGCAATTCGAATCGCGCTCTCAAAATGGCGGACTTGGCTGAGATGAAATACTTGGAGGCTGCGATTAAGGAGACACTGCGGTTGTACCCTAGTGTACCTTTCGTGGGGCGGATCGTCACCGAAGACTTTATCATGGGTGAGTTTTAGGGTTCCGTTAGAGAAACAAGGAACCCTTATAGTTTCGTCGAGTCTGTCTGTCTGTCCGTCCATATGTCACAGCAACTTTATGCCAAAACTTGTAGGACTACACTGTTAAAACTTGGTTCCTACGTAGATGTATTTTTTGAACCGCTTTACGATTTTTATACGAAGAAAATAAAAAATTAAGGGGGGCTCTCCATACACGGAACTGACACCAAAAAAAAAAATAGCTTAGGAATTTTATGATTAGTGACGGATTACTGATTATTACTTAATTATTAGATTCACAAGAGCCAAGGTCTAAGTCTAAAAAATGCCCTCATGGACATTGGCACCTCCATATTCTCTTGTGGCCAAGCCTACGTGGCGCTTTCACGAGTAACCAATCTTCATGGGGTGCACCTAATAAATGTTGACTTCAAGAGTATAAAAGCTCAAGCTTCAGCGATCACCGAATACAACCGGCTTAGGCGTAAATTCCGCGCCGATCTTTCAGAAATTAAACCGTCTAAAAGAATAAATAATGAACGCGAATGGGCGATACGAAAAACTGTTGCTACTGTACAAGAATCAGAACCGGAAAAAAAATAAAGAAAGATTTGTAATAATAAAAAAACTACTCCTAAAAAGAAAATAATCGGTTAAGTGCGGGTCGGTAGGGTACCGTACACGAAGGGTACCGTACCATCGTACAACAAATCAAAAGCACTCAAAACAATAAAAAATAAACAAAAAGAAAATTTAAAAAGTTTATGCCTTCACGAGATTTGAACCGACGACCTCCGGATTGAGAGTCTACATCATACCGGCTAACCACAACCATGTTGGTTGACGCGAAATATGCTATCATATTTAAATGTGTAGTATATGTGTCTATGACATGGTTGCTATGACAATAAATAAACAGTTTCAGTCAAGATCTCCATTTTGAAATGCGTAAGTGTATCTAAACACGTCTCTTGTATCGGGGCCCCCTTTAATTTGCAATATCTCTCGTATTTCAGTATTTGTGGTTGGTGCGGCAACAGATATACACATTCTGTGAAAATTTCAGCTTTCTAGCTATTACGGTTCGTGCAGACGGACCCGGTGACAGACAGGACGGACGGACGGACGGACGGACGGACAGACGGACAGCGAAGTCTCAGTAATAGGGTCCCGTTTGGCACCCTTCGGGTACGGTACCCTAGAAAATGTGTCAAATAAGAAAATCTAATAAAATAAATCAATATGCCCACGTTTCTACAAAAAGAAGTGAAATCTCACCAAAAACATTCTGTAAAAATCTAGCCAAGTCTCGATGGAGCTGCTTGTTTATCTCTAAAAAGTAATGAAATCTAGACAAAGTCATGCCAAGTCTAAGGTTCCTTACTGCAATTTCTTTATTATTATAGTTAATGTTGTGTAACTTGGCCGTTGAACATTCTTTAGGCGTTAGTGGGTACAAGTAAATTTTGACCTGCGTCGTATTTAATTACAATAAATTACAAGCTGCAAGTTTCCTGATAGGGACACGTTATGAAATATTAGAAAATGACTGCAGGCGCCTTCCGTGATCGTTTTATGCTTCTCGTTAAGGGTATACGAAGGAATTCTATTTTAAGCAAATTAGTATGTAAAATAAAAATAACTTTGCCATGACTTATTTTTTATTGACATTGAGAGTTACAACAGATATAACATAGGTAGTTACAACAGATATAACATAGGTAGTTACAACAGATATAACATTACGTGTAAACAAAATTGACTTGTACCCACTAATGTATGAAGAATGTTAAACGGCCAAGCCACACAACATTAACTATACATATAAAGAAATCGCAGTAAGGAACCTTAAGGTGCCTTCCCACGGCACGAGTTATGGCAGGCCGGGCCGCGCCAAGGAAGCCCGTGCGCGCCCGTGGACGCCCGTGCGCGCCCGTTGACGCCCGTGCGCGCCTGTGGACGCCCGTGCGCGCCCGTGGACGCCCCCGCGACCGCGCGCCGAGCCATTCCCACGGCGCGTGTGAAGGAAGGACTCCCGTGAGCGTCCGTGCACGCCCGTGCGCCTAGGGTTACGCGCACGTATCCGTCCGTTCGGATAAGTCAGTCATGTCCGGACTTCTAGACTCTTGTCCGGCCCTTGAATTTGTCCGGATTTTTGTAAATTTTTTATTTTTATTTTATTTTTATTTTATTTCTATGTAAATCTATGGAATATGAGTAATAAAACTACATATTAGGTTATCTAATATCAAATCAGTCTTTAATGGGCAGGTACTCTGTCTGATATGTATAGGTTGGAGTGCGGGGTGAGGCAGGGGGGTTTGACCTCACCCAGGCTCTTCAGCCTATATATGAGTCAGCTGATCGGTGAACTCAGCAGCACCGGAGTGGGATGCTCTATAGATGGATGTCACATTAACAACATTTTTCGTATATATTTATTGCACATAAAAGACAAAAAAACAGAAAATACAGAGAAGTAATTTACAAAGGTAAGCTTATCTCTAAAGAGAGATCTCTTCCAGCAAACCCAAGATGGACAGAGAAAAATAAAATACAGAACAGGTAGGCCTATGTGCTCAGTTAAGAGAAAAAT
>OY735260.1:10816036-10903186 GCA_963457715.1 Argyresthia albistria
GCGGTCCCCCCCCGCCGCCGCCGCCGCCGCCGCCGCCAACACCACCGCCGCCGCCGCCGGCGCCTCCACTAGAGGACGTGCCGACAAGCGGTACAGTAAATGATGAATTAAATCAGGGCGAAGAGGTGTTCGCGGACGCTCAGGATAGTCAGGAGGGAATACCTAGGGAACCAGATCAACCAGAGCAACCAACCCAACGATATACTTTAAGACCGCGCAAACATGTATGCTATAAAGAATAATGTAGGTAATTAAGTGTTGTTTCTTTCCTTCCCCAGGTTCCCAAATTAACGCGGAAGGAATGATATGTATGTACCCACCTAGACATAAGGAGCCCGCAATGCGCGGCGTGATACACACAATAAAACTGGTCCAGTAGCTTTCCGTCGTTTCACTTACGAACACATCACTTTTGTACTAAAACACTTTAATGTTTCCATTTCCTAAATGCTTTATTTTATAGGATTGTCCTGTTTTAAATTGCGATAAAAATATGTATTCAAATTGTGGTCAAATTACATACCTATATCTGTACACATGTTTCCTTTCAATAACCTAGCCCAAAACTCAACGTCAAGTGCATACAGGGTCTGATAAAAAAAAAATGAAAATTCTATGTCACTTGGTTCAAAAAATATAGGCATATGGCATATTTCAAAATTTCTAAAAATCTTCACCTTTATCACAGTGACGACAAACTTAGCAATTTTTCTACAAATTCTTTACTAACATCTAACATGATTCTTAAGAACAGTACTATTGATGACAATAATTACAAATTGAGCTGAAAATTGCGTCAGATTGATAAAAATTAAAAAACAATTAAGTCAACTTTGACCCATCATTTCGAAAAATATTTGCGACTATATGTTTCTTGGGGAAAGTTGTTCATAATGATGGGTACCTACTATCATTCCCCAAAATATGGTCAGCTAATTTAATGTCACCTATATAATGACAATTTCAAAAAGGTACAACACTTGCTACTCTCTAACCCAAAAATGTTAATATAAATAATTATTATCAAAACAAAATGGACGACACCATAAAACATTCAAATCTAAGGTGAGTTCAAGAATAGAATAAAACCGGCCAAGTGCGAGTCGGACTCGCGCACGAAGGGTTCCGTACCATTATCTATAAAAAACCGCAAAAAAAAAAGTATGGGAGCCCCCCCTAAATATTAATTTAATTTTAATTTAATTATTTATTTTTTAAGTAAATAATATACTCAATACATTGTGAACATTTTAAGCGTCTACCTGCTACCATTATCAATATCGAGCAAAAATGAGCAAAAAAAATCACGTTTGCTGTATGGGAGCCCCCCTTAATATTAAATTTCTTTTGTGAGAGATTAGTGAGAGAAAAACCTGATGAAACGTTAACAAATAAAAATTATTTTAAGCATTCTTCCACGAGTTCTTGATTTCCGGTATGGCCAAGATGGCGCCGCCGCCGCCGCCGCCGCTGGCTGGGACAAACAAAACCAACTAGCATGACTCAAACTACTTCGTTCAACCTCTTTGTTGGAACCGGAACTTATGTTTGACAGCTGTGCGATGCGATCCATACAGTTTGTAAGAAAAGAGTTTCATCAATGTCACACGGGTCGATATGGATTTCTAAAACAAGCAAAGCGCTGCATACATTTGAGCGAGACGGCTTAAAGACGTGACGTCAGATGGTATATAATCTGAGCGAGATGCAAATAGTAGTGACACTATTGAATGAGTTAAGTATATCACCACGAGCGCGACAAATTGTAGATAAGGAATGGTGGGAAATAAATGACATGACGTATTAAAAGTAAGTACAAGTATAAAATAATTTCAAATAATCGGACGTCTGAAACTTAAAAGTAACTTGAAGCAGAGATTGGATCTCAAAATTGGAAATTTAAATCTCATTTAGTATAGGTAGGTATAGGTGTATAGTATAGGTACCACTTAATGATCTAGCTACAGAAGTTTTACTTCTAACACGTGTACGGTGCTACACGCGTATTTTTTTCTACGGGATTACAGTTTTTACATATGTACCTATATTTCTTGTGATTTTATTGGTAACAGATTTTGTATTTGTCATTCGCGTTTGTTGTTATCATCTGGAGTTAAACACTCACTTTCACTCATATTCTTTACTCATATCCGCAAACGAAATTGAAATAATTACGGCATTCAGATTTGGCGCGCTTTGTTTACAAATTTTCCACAACTTTTTAATTATTTGGTCCGTGTTCCGATATCAATTCTGTAAGGTTGTTTCTCTGTTACAACACTTCCCACATTTTCTCAGGTGACATGCCAATAAAGAAAGGGTGTGAGATTGCAATCCACATCTACGACCTGCATCGCCGTGAGGACTCGTGGCCCGACCCGGAAACCTTCATGCCGGAGCGGTTTCTGGGGGGTGCGCAGAGACATCCTTATGCATACGTGCCGTTCAGTGCCGGCCCGAGAAACTGTATTGGTAAATAAAATTTTTAATTGGTCAATTCCACAACCGTCCGTTATGGTAACCTCACAAGGATTTTAAGCTGTCAGTCTTGTTCGTCCCGTTTGGCACCCTTCGGCCACCCTGGCACCCTAAAAAAGTGCGACGTTTAGTTTGTTTGAAATAAAAGTAAAAGGGAACCCTTTTAAAAGCATTTCATTGTCTTTCAATGTTAAGTTAAGTCTCCTAAGCGGAGAGGAGACTGTAATGTACGCCCGCCCTAAGGAGGCGAAAGATGCAAGCAAACTAAATCAAAGTTCCATTCCTAGATTTGTTGCGCGATGCTATTTAGTTACAACACGACCTAAAGAAGGGTGCTAAAAATGAGAAGTGGCGCGGGACGGATACATAATGTGTGTCGGCGGGATCGCGTTCCCTCGGCGGGGCGGCCGGAAAATAGTGTTCACAACAGTAGGGTGAGAACCTCAACATTTGTGAAACTGTGAAAAAATGTGAGATTGTGTTTCGTTTTATTATTCAACCAAAACTTATTTATGTTCTCAGGCCAACGCTTCGCCATGCTGGAAATGAAGTGGGCCCTCGCCGAGATCTGTCGCGCCTTCCGCATCGCGCCGGTGACAAAGGGAGCAAGGCCCACGCTTGTCGCCGATATGGTGCTGCGCCCTATCGACCCTATAAGGGTTAAGTTTATTGAGCGATAGTGTAAGAAGTGGCCGGACACTGAATTTGCCATACAAACATAATACCATGATAATTTCTAATTCGAGAATACTTCGACGTGTCCAAGCTGTTATTCGGATTAAGACAGTAATACCTAAGTTTCGGTTCGAATATTTGTTTCAAAATAATTACCTGCATAAAATCATATGCGATTACATTTCATACATTTTTAGGGTCAAAACGACGTATTTTCCGCCTATTTGATTTGTATTAAAAATTAACTATTCTTCATGTAATAGTAGTATAGATACACCGCTTATATTGTCAAGTTACACAAAGTCAAAAACAAACTGAAAGTTTACTCAAACAAAGCTATATAGTAATGTGTCCGTCACTCAACATATTTAAAAGTCGGTTGAAAGAACACTATCTTTCTCTACCGTATTAAATTTAAGTACTTTTATTTAGGTATATTTGCTTAACTTATTTATATCTATAAGTCTGGTATTTATGTACGTATTGTTAAGTAGTTTATTGTTTTATCTTATTTAATGTTGTGCACATGGGTCTACCTGTTGTTAAATTATTTCCTGTCCATCCTAGGTTTGCTGGAAGAAATCTCTTAATAGAGATAAGCTCGCCTTTGTCATGTGTTGTCCACTTTCAATTGTAAAATGTGTTATTTTGTGCAATAAAGTATAAAGTGTTCATTATTTTGACAAACTTCTTTGAGCTGTGATAATCCATTAGGTACTGTCTGTCGTATTTAAGCGACAACCAATTACCTTTAAAAATTCATTATTGTCGAGTTTCTTTAAAAAAAAAGTCAAAGAAAATAGTTGTGCAAAAAAGTTTTATTCAGGATTTGGATCTGTGACTACAGGAAGCCTATAAAAACAAAAAACCGGGTTTTCTTGCAATTTTCTTTTCGTAATGTTCCAAATAAATTGTGAAAAATGAGTTCTACAAGCGAAGAATCCTCTAATTCAATGTGTTTAACTTAAAACCAATCTTGCGAAAAGTTTGCGCAGTGGAAAATGGACAGAAAATTAAAGTCTTTATCGGAACTAGGGCTTACAATCGAATATTCGAATATTTAAATTATTCGAATAATAAACTGGCCCGAATATTCGAATGTTGCATGTGCGATATTCAAATATTCGATAATTTTCCTGAACGCCGAAGTAGGAACTCTGATGTGCACAAAATAGAATTTGAAACATACATTATTAAGAAAAACTGTCTCCCCGTGCCCGTGTACATTATATTATATACCATTTCAATCATATTTCAGCAATAAGTCAAGGTTTTATTGAAAATAAAATACATTTTAGCTTTCAAATAAAAAATCACTCAAAAAAGCTTCAAGCAGTTATTGTTTTAACCCTTTTGATACCCAATTTTTACGAAATTCTGTGCCTTAACATAATCGTGTATTAGGCAGACATAATTACCGCTCTGATGATGTTCAAGATAAAATGGCGGATTGCTGTATTTTGTTGATTTTTTCATTTCATTTCACGCGGACACGCGGTTGTTTCACTTTGACCTAATCATCATCGAGGCGACTAGTGCACCCCCTGAATCATCATCGAGGCGACTAGTGGACCCCCTGAATCATCATCGAGGCGACTAGTGCACCCCCTGAATCATCATCGAGGCGACTAGTGCACCCCCTGAATCATCATCGAGGCGACTAGTGCACCCCCTGAATCATCATCGAGGCGACTAGTGCACCCCCTGAATCATCATCGAGGCGACTAGTGCACCCCCTGAATCATCATCGAGGCGACTAGTGGACCCCCTGAATCATCATCGAGGCGACTAGTGCACCCCCTGAATCATCATCGAGGCGACTAGTGCACCCCCTGAATCATCATCGAGGCGACTAGTGGACCCCCTGAATCATCATCGAGGCGACTAGTGGACCCCCTGAATCATCATCGAGGCGAATAGTGCACCCCCTGAATCATCATCGAGGCGAATAGTGCACCCCCTGAATCATCATCGAGGCGACTAGTGGACCCCCTGAATCATCATCGAGGCGACTAGTGGACCCCCTGAATCATCATCGAGGCGAATAGTGCACCCCCTGAATCATCATCGAGGCGACTAGTGGACCCCCTGAATCATCATCGAGGCGACTAGTGGACCCCCTGAATGAGACCGGCCGGCCTCCGTAACAATTGCTAGACCGAAAAGAAAAAGAGCTATGTGTAAATGCTGGTAAAATCGGGAATTACACATTTATATTGAGTTGCAACTGTGTGTCACGAACGAACGCTTCCCAGCAGCGTCCGCGACGATGCCCCGAAAATTATCGACTGCCTATATGGTTTTCACGATATTGATACCAAGGCTGTACCAGCCAAGCGCGCGGACAACATCTTGGTGAATGAGCTGCTTGCCTTCATACAACACAGAAGCTGAACGTGATAGACGAGCTCTCGTTGGAATAGATGTACTGCTCGACCAGCTTCAAGGAGGCTGAGATCGCCGCCGCCAGGAAAGTGCTGAACAAAACCGCCGTCACCACTGTGCGCCTCTTCGTGGGGGTGGGGGTGCTATGAACGGGAAGAAGGATCTCCGGGATTGTCCGTATTGCGTCAGGCTGATACCTCACTGCTGACAAAGCGAATAGCCAACGCAGTCAGCAAAAATGTTCAACAAGCGACTGACCCAGTTACGCGGGTTGGTTGACGAATACCGCACCGCTTCGTGACGTGACACGATTTTGATGTCAAACGTTCTTCTTCTTCTTCTTTTTATTAATGGCGTCCTAACCTCTTTTGAGGTTAATTTTGCCAGTGTCAAGTGGTCAGGTTCTCATTTGAGAACCTGGAAATTATAATGTCTTGAGATGATTTGATGACTATGATGATGATGATATGCTCAGAACAATAACTAAAGCATAGAAGGAGCGTTAAAAAATGAACAAATCCCGTGTGTCTGTCTCGTCAATTTAGCAATCAATTTAGCAACGTGATAGAAAGAGAAAACAATAGTTATGTCTTGTCTCCTTATTCCGGGATCGTAGTACCTATAAACGTCAGTTGGGTCCATTACCCCATCAATTTAAAAAGGTTCACAAAATCACAGATTGTAATGCGTTTCCATACATCATCTATTTGACAGTATGCTTGACGTGAAGTTTGGATGTGCATTGATTTGCAGAATCTTGTGGTTTTTTGTATTTATTTTGGATAATTTGAAGTATCGTGTGGTTTTCGTGGCACCTAGACTAAGTGAAATACATCGGCAATAATCGGCATGGCTTGTGTGGTGATGGGATGTAAATCCAATTCCTCCCGAAAAGAAAACGAAACTACATTGATCAGCTTCCATCGGTAAGTCTCAATTTTGTATATAATTAGCAGATTTTTTCCCTAGGGTTTCATTTGTGAGCTACTGGAATTGATAAATAACTATAATACCATTAAAAACTACTGTTTTGAAGTCTAGAAATCATGATTATTGTGAAATTAAAGCATGTAACACGTTTGTTGTTTGTTGTGGGTAATAGGGATGGGCGCTTGTCTGTTTCTCAGTGAAAAAGTTATCGATAGGTACTTAGATAATTATATTTTGTTTTATATGTTTTACATCTTTCCCAAATGGACAATATCCTGCCGGGGTCGTCAAAAACAGTAAGGCACGACACACACACACACGTCAGACAATTTCAAAGGCAGGAAATCAACATTAAATTGTAGAATTATTCATACTACTACTTCATTGATATAATTTATGCAATTTAATTAAGTTATAATTTTCCTTGGTAATAACTAATCAAAAAATTTCAGGTCATCGATAATGTTGCGGTGCTCCAACAGCGTAATAAACTTGACGACGTCCCGGCCAGATCAACGAAGATAGTAAGGCTCAAAACTCTTCTTGCTAATGAATACCCAAAATACTCAGATCAGTATGAGTGTGTATAAATCGCGTCTATAATGTCAAAGACAAGTATCATACTAAATAAACTTAATTTTCAGGTTGCGATCTCCATGGAAATCGACGATGTTCCTGAGCTGGAACAGTAAACAGTAAGTAAATAGTTCATTGAGTTCATTTTAGTGACCCATATTTACGTGACAGAAATAGTAGATTGTTACACAAGGGGCGTAAGTGAGCCATTTCGGAACAACATCCAAGCGTACAATTCTTATTTAGCAAGGAACACAGTTATTTAGAAATAGTTTATGTTGTTTCAAATATTGATTTACCCTTTTTTAGGTTGGGGCCAACAGAAAACAGATGAAGGAGAACGAGATTGCTGCAACAAGCTATCCCAATCCAGAAACGCAACAGCGCAGTCAAATCCTTCCCTCAAGTGAAACCGAAAGACGAACGTTACTGCTGCAACGGCGCATTAATCAATTGGAGCAGATATTAGACAAAAAAATCAGTTTGAGAATGCAATTCGATTTCAATAAAATAATAATATCGACATTTTTATCGCATTTGTCCCTTCCCTCAAGATATTGGCTATTTTGCCACCCTGGTACGATTGACAATTTAGATTGTAGAAATACACTATAGATGTCTCTTTCTACCACACATAAGTTTCGTAAGAGTGACGAACACGTCTATTCAATATTACGTTATATTCTAGAGCTCCTTCTATGCTTTAGTTATTGTTCTGAGATGATATGTCGCTCGTTAGCACTACCCGGGAAGGACGTGAAGGGCTGTGGGTTCCAAGTAATTCCTTCGGACGTGAGCGACTGCCTCCCCATGTCAAACGTTAAAAATGCAAAATCAACAATTACCAGGCTGTCAACGTCAAAAGACTTGCCCCAGTATTTTGGAGACCCGATGGAATTTCTGCAATTTAAACGTGCTTTCTACGAATCGACTATTCTCTGCAATTACAGCGACACCGAGAATATATGGCGGTTAAGAAAATGTTTGAAAAGCGATGCAAAAGATGCCGTCGCTGCATTACTGATTGGTGACACCTCGCCCGACGTGATCATGGAAACGCTGGAGCTACGCTTCGGCAGACCGGAGTCTATTATAATTAAAATAGTGGCACAATTAAAGAAATTGTCACCATTACCACAAGCTTATCACAATGAAATAGTGAATTTCGCTATAAAAGTACGAAATTTTGTTGCTGCAATTCAAGCCATCAATCAGCAAGATTATTTACGAAGCCCTGAGTTGGTGTCCGTAGTGCTATCAAAAATGCCGTGCATACTTATTACCAGGTGGATGGAGTACGCTGTACGCCTACGCAATCCGTGACGTCAAGTCTAAGCTGGAAACATTAGCATATTTTCTTCTGCATGAGGCCAACAAAGCTGCCGCTATGGGGATTAGCAATATACAGAGTCAATCCGATAATAATCAAAGGAAGTACTGCCTGTCCATTTCCATCAACAACTAGTGATCATGAAGTTAAGTGCAAATTCTGTCGCAAATCAAAACATGAGCTGCCAAACTGTTCTGTGTTCAAACGTGCTATGTGGCGGGATCGGTGGCGCTTTGTGAAAGAACAAAAACTTTGTTACAAGTGCCTGATATCTCACCACACTCAAGATAACTGTTCCGCAGAAGCAAGCCACGTCGACGGCTGTGGGTTACTTCATCATCGCCTATTGCATTATCTACCAAGGAAAGATACAGCAAGTTCTACCCTAGAAGCAATCTGTGCAACAAGTAATGAAACGGACAGTATTACTAGTGATGACGCCGACCATACTTGTGGCGTCAATGAGGAGTACAACAAAGATGAGACGGACAGTGAAAGTGATAACCGCGAAACCGTCACCAATTCTACTACGACTTCCAGATCTGTGCTGTTGAAGGTAGTTCCTGTGACACTGCATGGACCCTCGGGAGCAATCATGATCCACGCATTACTGGATGACGGTGCTACCATATCGCTAATTTCATCGGACTTGGCCTTAAAAGCTGGACTACACGGCAAAATAGAGATTTTACGTGTGCGTGGTGCCTGGAACTCAGGCAACGCAAACTATCGTGTGAAACACAAACTGTGAACTTACAAGTATCAAATTGTGACGGAAACATGTTTAGTTTACGAGCTAGAACAATGAGTGAATTAAACTTACCAGTGCAAAAACTATCAAACATAGACATTGCTAAATATAATTACCTAGAACAAGTAAAAGACTTAGTTGTGACAAAAAATATAAAACCGCAAATGCTCATCGGTCAGGATAATTATCACTTAATCATGTCGCAAAAAACGATCGTCGGGTCAAGAATTCAGCCGTGTGCTACCTTAACTGTGAAGAGACGAATGTTGCTATATACAGGGTGACATTTAATTAGCTGACCATATTTTGGGGAATGATAGTACCCATCAATATGAACAACTTTCCCAAAGAAACATATAGTCGCAAATGAAAAAAAAAATTCGTCCTTCAGTACCTACATAGCCCCGATCAGCTGATTTCAAGTTACTATGGGAGACCCAAATTTTTTTTTCGTTTGCGACCATATGTTCCGTGGGGAAAGTTGTTAATAATGATGGGTACTATCATTCCCTAAAATATGGTCAGCTAATTAAATGTCAGGTCCGTTGGCTGCGTCCGCTGTGGATAGTGATCCTTACCCGCACCAGGTTGTGACACCTGGGGACCACACTGGTCCAACAGCTTATGCTCGGACGTTCTTATAATATAGTTTGCAACCGAAGAAACTTTGCTTCCGCGATGCAGGATCGATTGACAGTTGTTTTCGCATTTGTTCTGCGCTCTGCTTTTTACTGTTATGACATCTGTCGTGACTTCTGCCAACCGCTGAGTTCCTGTGTGCTAGCGCCATTAATCTTGTATGTCAGTATGTGGATCGCCTGATAAGTAGGAGACGCCACAACTGCACTTGGTTGGTGCGTGCATGGGATAGTTCCTAATATCCATGGTCGGCCGCGATACCAACAGCCTGCCGCCGCCGCCGCCGAGCACGCGTTGCTGACAACAGCAGGGCGCCGCCCCGAGCCGGGTGCGCTCTTTATACCGCCCCATACAACACGCGCCCAGCTGACTGCGCGCACGCACACTGCGCCGCGCCGCCGCTGCCGCCGCTGTACCGACGCACTCACACAGACGCACGAAACCGGTGTTGACGTGTTGTTATCAGTGCCGCCCGAACGGGATGATATAGAACTACATGAATTGGTACGAACGATCTTTCACGTTAGAAGCCATCGGCGTGAATATGAAACCCAAGAAATGCATGGCCAAAAGGGGTCGTCGAGAAAGTATACACTGGAAAGGATGGACGAATACGTGTCGTGGACGTTCGCACGAAGTCCGGAATCCTGCGCAGACCTACAGTACAGCACGTGCAAGGTGCAAGACCTATTCCCATAAAGGAAGATGAGTGTCACAGAGATGACACTGCTGGGCAGGATGTAGACGACCGACACTTGCTGAAAACACCTGAAAAATAAGAAATATCATAATTATTAAACACTTAAATACTAACATAGAATATAATTTAGACTTACCTTTTTTTCACTCAAAACTGAAATAGTTGGATTTCTTTATTAAATAACGAGGTGCGTATGTGTGCTACACACACACACTATCGTAACTCACGCGGCCAGCCATGCTAGCTTGGCCCGCCATGCCAATGCCAGTCGTCCGGCGGCGTATCGCACCAACGCATAACCTATACTTTCGAATTATTTTGGAAACGGTCGCACGCTTGCTCCTAACTTTTGTTTTCCTATAAACCCCACACCGAACTGCCGCCTGTAGTCTACAGCTTAGCCCAGTCTGTCTGGATTTCGTTGTATGGAGAAATTCGAATAATTTCCCGGCGTTTGAAATTTGGTATGTGATGAAGTTAGGTAATAAATATTTATAGATGTAAAATAATCCAGGTATTTTTTTTACGAGAAGTTAGGTATTTTCACCTAAACAGGGAAATCGTGTATAACTCTCTGTGAATATGGCCTCGGCCTGAAATACTTTCTGTATGCTTAGGTTGGTACCATTTAACATAGGTATATAAAAAAATCCAGCTTTTTTTCCATTTTGAATATACCTAAAATTACCTTTTTAATATTTTTCACTCTAGCTTCTACAGATAATGAGCTCTTTAATTTATTTACTTTTAATATGTTTTGATATCCTAAAATACATAATTTCGTTTTGTAATCCAGGCGATTTTCCTTTTTAAACATCGTGAATAAGTTTTTCCTGAAATACTGAGTGTGAACTAAAGCTCTTTCAAATTTTATTCCTTTTTTAGTTATGACTCGCCGTATTACAATAGATTTTCCAATAATCCAGTCACTTTTCCAACTTTTATTTACTTTTTGGGATATATTCGCAGATTAATGCTGAAACACACTCATAGCCAATCCATTCCGCGTAAGCACATGCCACGCCCCGCCCCTGCCACACGCACACATGACTGAGACGGATACCTACTAAAACTGGTTTGCCAAAGCGCCCGGCCCGTCGCTGCTGCCGCCTTGCACGTGTGTCGCGCTCCACGTATTTATACAATATGCAAAAGTCCATAAGTACTTTTATTAACGGTTTTCATTTATTAACTGGTTCGCCTACACATCTTACATAACAATAGTTCGCCATTGTTCGGTCGTTCGAGCGGTATGCTTCTGCAAGTGCGGTTAAATGATTAGATATAATTTCAATACAATATGTACAACTTAACCTAACTTACGACTACAAATAATTAAATTAAATAAAGTATACTTTTCTTAATTTGTATTAATACACACTACATATCGATTTAAAAAAACGGTCAAGAGAGTCCGAACAATTAATTGGTTAGGTACCTAGGTATTACCGAAGTTTTGGGTTTTTTTTTAGGCATTCTTCTTTTACCAATCAAAGGTCATTAATTTAACATTTTTTACCCACTACCTTTGCGACCATTATTTTTCTTACCATTAGAAAACTAATTAGTCAAATAAAATTATCATCAGTTTTTGTCTGATCCATTCGTCTAAATTTATTACAAAACTATCATACAAACAAACCATCTACCTATTTTAAGCAGAACCCTGCTGCAAAGCGGGTCCCGAGCGCGAATTTAAATTAATAATTGAATACCTACCTACCATGTATTTATCCTATTTTGCTTATTCACCGGCTACCTTGAGAAATATTCTCATACGTGTAAGCTTTAACTATAGTACTCCGAACCGTTAATTAAACTATTTTTTTTGTCTTTATTATCCATGTTACAAAATGAAATTTATTAAAAACTAAGTTTACGGAGCAATCACAGAAACCTATTTGGTTTATGCGTGATCTCTGTCGCTCGTTTCAGGGCAATGAACCCTCTGACGCATGTTTTATTGACCTGTCTCAATGGAGCACAGCAGATACATACTTAATTTATTCAGGATTTTTGGTATCTTTAGTTGTAAGTATATTGTTATTTGTTCTACTTGTTCCATCGAGGCGGATCCTTACATATTAACTAATTTTCTTATATTTATATTTAAGTTATAGTTGTTTCTACTCCCAGATTTGTGAGCACAAACAACTAATACATACTTATACTTATACTATTATTATATAATCCAAGGTATCACTCCCGTAATGCAACTCGGCCAGCGCCCGCCGCGCGTGTCCCGCTCTCGCACAGAGATATACTTTGTGAGAGAGCGAGACACACACAGCATACGCCGGCCAAGCTGCATCCCGCGAGCCATAAGCGCTCTTAACTATTAATACTTACGACTTATGACAGGCCACGTATTTATTAGGTGGACTTTGCCCACGTTAGAGTGGAGCAAAGGCGGTGAAAACCGGAATTGCATATGTGAAGCCACAAATAACTACGTATCGAAAAAGTATTCGAATCTAATTTTAAGTGACTATTATGTTCAACGAGTTATGGTTGGAAATGACCTCGCTCGACTTTAGTGGCGAGTCGCGTACGGGTATGGCTTGGCAGTGTCTATAGCGAGAGCGCAAAATTGTTTTGTTTAAGGCGCGCGCGGCGGCGCGTCTCTCGGCACACACCGTTGACAAGTAAAAACAGGTATTTTTGCGCCCCGCACGCAATTCCATATGCAACTCCCGGCCCTGGTCTTATTATTTCTCATGAACGTCATCAAACTCTTTCTATAGGATACTGCAAATACGTACAAAAATCTATGCTTACTTAGTACTCGTAAATTTTATCTCTCTATCGGATAAACTCAGTTCCCAAATAAATACATGAACAAACAGATAAATGTGGCAGAATGAGGGCTATGGAATTCCCAATGATAGGTACTACCAATGCCTACCACTAATCTCAACTCACTAACTATTTGTAAATAAAACAATTCCATATGTTAGACGTAGGTATACATCACGTGCATGTGCAAACAATCATTTTAGCAAATTCTACAGATAAACTAGCTGCAGTAGGTAACTAACATGATTGATGTACTAGATAGAGATATAACAACATTATTATTTCAGTCATCCCCTCTCACTCGCACGTCTATTGTTCGCTATTATTAGTTCCTCTGGAATATACTTCACGCAAGAACGCTGGAAGTGCTAAGCGGTGGTATGCAATTTACGACAGTGTGCCCATGCACGTAAGGACGCTATCGCCATGCATAAAACCACATCTCTTTAACGAGAATCACACCAGTGTGCACATAAGGACGCTATTGCCGCGCGCAGCTCTAGCGTTCTTTTTAGAGCACGTCTAAGCTAAAATGACGCGCCCCACTCCTTGGTTTTGTATGACAAGTAAATACAAAACCAAGGAGTGGGGCGCATCATTTCAGCTTAGACGAGCTCTACGTGAAATCATATTTATAACTATAACTTAAGTTGAAATTCCATGAAATGTCGCATTTCTCGCGTACACCTACAAAAAATGATATCCATCGATCGGGAATTTAATATCAAAAAGAAATAAATTTTGATTAAATGTCGCAAACAGTAGGCTTTCTAAAATAATTCAGTGTAAATAAATTAATGAATTATTTATAGAACGTGTAAATGAATCAACGCTAAATAAGAAACTACTTTGTTAGGGACATCATTCTGAGCAATCTTAATTATGAAACCGATTTGATCATAGCAACTTTGTTTTTCACTTCTCCGTACAAATCAGTATTAACTATTATCCGTATTCAAACTGAATTATCTCAAAAAGCCTTCTTTGAATTGAGTTTTCAATCAATGGGAATATGTTTTATTTTAGTGTACACGAAAAAGCAAAATGTTTGCTTTTAGAGTATCAGTCCCGCAGAATAACAATGACCCCGACAGTTCCATATTGATGGATTTTGATAAAACGTAGCTCTTATTTCTATAGACATACTGTTCATGACACTCAGATCTTTGACGATTATCAATCCGCGGGGCTTATGACAACATATTTTACCCCCTATTGTAACCCCTAATGCATAGGTAATAAAAGCCAACTATTGCATACAGGCAAAGCGTACAACGGCCCCGATGCGCTGTGCCACCCTCTCCCCGTCCCCTTGTCTCCCCGCGCCGCCACAACGCCGCCGCCACCGCCGCTGCCTCACTCGCGTTGCGTCATCACATCACGATGCCTAGGTTAACTAAATACCTAACTATGTTGGTTACGCGGGGCGGGCGGGCCAAACTAATAATATTCATAATTCATAATATAACAATAGATGTGCGAGCGAGAGGGTAAATTTATTGTTTAAGTTAGGGCATGATCAATCACGATTTGGCGATTATTGCTAAGTTTATTATAAATAAATTAATTACACGCTGCCATTTTCTTGCTTGTTGCATACAACTAGAGTGGAGTAATGAATCATTGGCTGAAAGTGGGCACAGTTGTGCCTCTGCCATCCCGTATGGGAAATGGCGTGACGCTATGTTATGTTTTGCATACAATTAAATTGACGCAACAAATGACTTGCATGGTCTAAACAAAACGTAAAATTATATAGGTATATTAAACAAAGCGTCACACTTTTTCCCATACGGAGTGGCACAGGCACAACTGTACCCACTTTCAGCCAGTGATTCAATACTCCATTTTTCCTAACAGGGGGCTAGCCTATCACCTATGAAGCAATGAAGGTTTCCTCAAGATGTTTTCCATCACCATTAGAAAGTCCGTATAACTTACTTAAGATAAATGACTTATCTCATTATGGTCAGCACCGGGATTCGAACCTGCATCTTCTGCGTGAGGGGCAAGCATGAAACTTTCACACTACACCACGGAGTTCTTAGTTATTCTGTAATAATGATATTGATAATACTATAAACAGCATAATTGGTTTATAACTATAAACAGTTGCATACAAGTTTTTGACGGAACCTGGGTAAAATTATGCAAAGCAGCACACCTTTTTCTATACATACGTATATTATGTTATTGTATTATAAGTATGTATGGAATAAGGCGTATTACTTTATTGCGCTTAATTTATTGCATTCATCTAAGGCTGCACTGACTGTGTTAATTCATTCTAAAATAATATATTATGTTAATATAATATGTTTCTACAATTCTAGGCTATAAGCTCTTGGTAATAAGCAGTATAATGGCATGTTACACAAAATTACATCCGCTTTTCAGGTACACTCCGTTCACAGTTATTTTACCTCCACATATATCTGCGCCTCTCTTTCTAGCTGTCAGGATTCCGTACAGCTAGAAAGAGAGGCAAAGGTGTACCTGAAGGTAAAATAACTGTCTACGGAGTGTAGAACCCGTTGAGCAAGAGTATTAGGAATACGGCCCTGTGTGTGTGTGTGTGTGTGGGTGTGCTTCGACGTGTGACGTGCAGTACCCGGCGTTTGATTTGGCACGTCTCGGGGACGAGACCCGCCGTGTAGGAAGCAGGAAAACTTACGCGTCGAGAAAGTTTTCGAATTTAAATGTCAGTGACTCTTATGTACAATGCCATTAGGTTCATTTCATGTAAGCTCGAACACTTTTTCGCGCTGTCAAATATTCCTGCTAGAGCTACCGAAGTGCGACGAGTATTGATACTCGGCGTTTGAATTGGCGAGGGAGAGAGAGAGAGAGAGAGTGAAATGAGACCCGACGTCCCAAATCAAACGCCCCGTACTGTACTTCAGTGTGCTGTTTGTGTGAATGGACTTTAGCACTCGTTCAGACTAGCGGCGGCGGGAGCCGCGTGGTTTGAAAATTGTGCGGGCCCCGTGCGGGTCTATTTCCTTAGGAATGTATCGTTCAGACACAACTGCGTGGCTCCCGCCAGACAACTTTCAAAAAACAATGGGTGAACTAACCGCGCGGTTGTGTTTGAACGATTACATACATTCCTAATAAAATAGACCCGCGTGGTGCCAGCACGATTCTCAAACCGCGTGGCTCCCGTCGTAGTCTGAACGGGGCCTTATAGCTGGCCTTGATTGGATTGGAAATTCTTTGGTATAAAGCCGATTTTCCCCTGGATTATTGGAAAATCTATTGTAATACAGCGAATCATAACTAAAAAAGGAATAAAATTCGGAAGAGCTTTAGTTCACACTCAGTATTTCAGAAAAAACAAATTCACGATGTTTAAAAAGGAAAATCGCTTGGATTACAAAATGAAATTATGTATTTTAGGATATCAAAACATATTAAAAGTAAATAAATTAAAGAGCTCATTATCTGTAGAAGCTAGAGTGAAAAATATTAAAAAGGTAATTTTAGGTATATTCAAAATGGAAAAAAAGCTGGATTTTTTTATATACCTATGTTAAATGGTACCAACGTAAGTATACAGAAAGTATTTCAGGCCGAGGCCATATTCACAGAGAGTTATACACGATTTCCCTGTTTAGGTGAAAATACCTAACTTCTCGTAAAATAAATACCTGGATTATTTTACATCTATGCATGGTATTACCTAACTTCATCACATGCCAAATTTCAAACGCCGGGAAATTAGTCGGTAGTCAAATGCCTCCTCGATTGGGCTAGCTAGGGTATTTCATTTGCTAAGAAGAGACCCTGCTACGCGCTACGTAAGTACGTAACAGACAGCATCTCGTAGCTACGGCTACGCCGAGACCAGTCTGCTACGCGCTTCCATCGACACCGCATGAACTTTTCGTTCAAAGCTTCCGACCGTCTCTGTCACGTCACCGCGAGTGAAATACTTTCGGGAGTTCATTTAATTTAGAAAGTTATTGGTTTACATTAATAGACAATTACAAATAATTTATGTATAAAGCCTAGCCAGCTAGCTAGCTGCTAGGTTGGTGATTAATACTCAAAGTTGAGTTGAGTGAGGAAGTTGTGCTTAAAGTTTGTTCTTAAATTCTCAAGAAACATGGGCTGAATAAAGATTATTCAGGATATTTGAGCCCTAAATGATAGATGGCTTGGTAGCTGTGACAAAATAGTTGGTAAAATTGAGTATTGTGTAAATAAACTATTATCAAAAATGGTGATAAATATCACGTTACAGCGTTACATAACTTGAAGTTAAGTGTATAAAAATTAAATAAACAAGTATCAAAAATGGTGTTAAACTATGACGAAACCATAATAATAGACACAACATCGGCAATAGACAAGCAGTTTTGGGACTACTTCGAAGCCACACCAAACATCAACGTGACACCTTCAGTCCCAACCGCAGACCCGCCAAGGGACCAGAGGGCAGTGATGGCCACATACTTGTTCCTGTTTGCTGTTGGCGCGTTGGGCAACTTGGCCGTGTTGGCCACGTTGGCGAAGACTAGACGAAGGAGGTCGAGGGTTGATCTGCTGATGACGCACCTGGCTATCGCTGATGTTTGTGTCACATGCGGAGTCATCCCTTTGGAGGTAAGTTTTTTTTTATACCCATAGTGCATTATTATTATTATTTATTATTATTTCACTCGTAATGTATGTCACTAAATAAAGAATCGGCAAGGATTTAAAAAAAAAAACCTTTGTTCGTTATATTCATTATATTTCATAATTTTATATTTATTCGACTGCCCATCCAGTTTCGGGTAGTATGAAAACTCGGCTGCACCTCCTTGCTAGCGTGAACCGTTGGAGCGCCCTCTGCAAAGGACACACAGCCAGTTGCTGTCAAATCGTCGTCGCGCGCGCATCTTTCATTCTGATCATCCCTCGATCAAGATACTTCTATCCCGGTTAATTCGAGCTTCGCTGTGGTGTGCGGAGTGGAGTGGTGCCAGGAGACCGCATTCAGGTGAACACAGCTTTTCCACTGCTATCTAGAAATCTGTGTTGGGTCCAGGCGCTATTTATTTCTTATATATTCGTTCTCTTCTAGAATCAGCCCTTTTCCCCTTTCGTCGGGACGATTCGCGTCCATCCTTAGATGGAATACAAATTACAATGAATACTTACCTATGTCTGTTATGTTATGTCTATATTCAATCGATGCGAGAATTGAAGTGATATAAACTTAACAAATAAAAAGGCACTAGACGAGTAAAGTACAAAAGTAAGTAGGTTACACGGGTTGCTTACGCTGCATAGGAAAATTACAATGGAATAATTATTAGTAACTGCCTAAAACTATCACTATGCACGCGCGATGTCGTCATCAAAGCGAGGTACCGGGCGGCGGCGGCGGCGGCGGCGGAACCTCGTCAGCAGCTTCCGTGGATGCAGAGCATGTAACATACTTATAATTATGGTGGCCAAAACATGGATAAATAATCATGTTTTTAATGTCTTTAGGGTGCCATTAAGTAAGGATAGTCTCAGGGCCCTGTACTATGGCACTGTATTTGATATGTCTGACGATCATTCGCATGAACTATGTAAGTATGTATATCGTAGTATCTCGAGTTCCACTTAGTTAACGTTGTCACTCCATAGAACGCTCGTAAAATAATCACCTATTACTACTACATAACCAAATGATGTTTGTATACGTGCAAATGTGTGCGTAAATGCGGCGAGTCACTCGTCAGGCGTTCAGCCACAGATTACTAAATAGTTACTACGTAAAAGATACTTCACTCAGTAGGAAATTTCCAATACCTACTGCTATAATAGCCTACTCCGTCGCGTCAGCAACCGCTGCATGCTAAAATGTGCCTAAATGCTCAAGCGTACAGTTGTGATCGCCTCGCACCGCGCGATCTCACACTAATCGCAGGGCTGGCAGACATCGCAGATACTCGTACGATACGAACACAGTTCAAAACGTGCGTGCGCTTGGCTTGCGACAACCATACTGACGTTGAGCGCAGGGCCATAGCCGTGAGCTCCGAGAGCTCGGGCGGGCGGTAGGTAATTATAGCGCGCGAGTATATTCAGCGAGTGACGGAGGCCTGGTTCAGACCTGTCTATTAATCCCCTACTAACCAAATTCTTTGACGCCAGGGGTGGGGTGCGGAATCTGAATCAGCGCGGGGAAGGGAGTGGCCGTTCTGTACGGAGTATCTCTTGTATCTCTTCTGTGATAATGTATTATTATTTCATCTCTGTTTTCTTAGTTTGCTTGTAATTTGATGAAAATAAATGTTTAGTCATCTTATTTCGACAATAACATGTATTATTTAATAATTAAAGTCAATTAAAATACCTAATATTTTTCCAGCATAAAAACTCTTCATTCTTGTCCAAAAACTATATCCATTACCGCACTACTGTTGTAATATTATTACCGCACGCGTGTATAATAGGTAGCATTATGATTCTAAAACCCACGTCATAAGGGTCACTTTACGAGCAGGGTGTGTTGAAAAAAAGCATTGTTATATTTTAGTATTTATGCCACATATCCAGAGATCAATGATGTTATGTAAACACAATTGCTATAGTTATCTTAAATACTTATATCAAAGAATAGGAAAAATGTGTGAATCATTATTTTACGCCGACTGTTGATTATTTTATACCCGCAAATAGGAGTTTACGTCTATTTATTTTTAATTTATATCTACCGCTCTACCGTTTTACGAGGAACATCTAAAAATGTTTGCATTATCACAACAAACGGAAAGTATTTTGAGATGCAAATAGAACGATGTAAGTACTCGGTCTGCAAACCGGAACGGCATTGCAAGTTTTTACCAGTGGACATTCAAACGTATCGTCATAGAAATAAGACATAAATTGCTATGGTTTAAAATAATGACGAAGCATCCCGAAGCATTCCGCGGGATGCTTCGGCATTATTTGAAAGCATATCAATTAATGTCTTATTTCTATAGGGATAGGTACGTTTGAATGTCCATTGGTAATAATTTAAAATCCCTTGCCATGCCGTCCCAGTGTGCGTAGGCCATTACGGTTAAGGCCGTTTCACAAGGTGCGGCTGGCTACGGCCCGGCAGGCAAGTGCGGTACCAATGCGGCATCCTATAAAAATAAATAAATGTAGCCCATTAATGTCCCCACCGAGGGGCACAGGCCTTTACCCGGATCCGAGTAAGATTGAGCCATACTCCACCACGCTGGCTCAGTGCGGGTTGGTGGAGGGGTTTTTACGACTACTACATACTACGAAGTAGTGATAGCAGCCGGGACCTACAGTTTAACGTGCCATCCGAAACACGGAGTGTCCGATAATGTACTTAAGACAAATTAATCATCTCATTGGTACATGGTCAGCACCGGGATTCGAACCTGCATCTCCTGCGTGAGAAGCAAGGTGAAACCCACTAGACCACGCATCCTACATATAAATATTCATATAGGCACACACACAATTGCATGTACCGATACCGCTCCAAAACCGCGCGACTGTGTGTTAATTCATTCATTTGTTTTCACTATTCGAAGCGTATAAAATGCCATGTGTTCACCCAGACGGACGCTCTCAGGAGATGGACTGTTGTGGGTAAAAGCCTATTCAGATATCTGGGAGCGCGGTAGCGCCCCCAAGCCAAGTTGAGCAAAACATACGGGCGCAGCAGTAACATCCTTTACAGGAAGCCATTCAGAGCATATTTGACCTACCTGTTACTCCGTTGTGGATAAAGATAGAAACCTGAATTCCCGGCGGCTAAAAGGCACCATGTCATAAGACATATTCTCCAAATTTCAATAAATTTGAACTAGTAGAGTTGAAGGTACAGCAATTCAAAGTTCCTCAATTTTGACACTCACTGACTCACTGATTCTCGATCATGAAAACTCTAAAGGTGACTTCTAGCGAACCCACAAGCTTAAAATTTTGAGCATGGTTAAAGTTTAGCCTGCAAAGCCAAGGAAAACTCAAACATTGCGCAATTTTAGCCCCAATTTCATAATATATTAATTATCAATAAGCTCAGTACACGGCTACTTCGATTCATCGCTATTCCCCATTAGATGTCGCTAGGTGTGCATTTCCTGAATCGCGGTATGGTTTGGTTTGAGGTATGATTTATATTTATATAATTCACCGCCCAGACTTGTCACAAATCGTAACATCAAAGCCACAGAGAAGAGCCCATAGAGATAGGGAGTGGGCTTTGAGAAAGTCGGTAGCTAACGCACAAGAAATAGTACCCGAAAAGAAACTGGCCAAGTGCGAGTCGGACTCGCGCACGAAGGGTTCCGTGCCATTATCTATAAAAAACCGCAAAAAAAATGTATGGGAGCCCCCCTAAATATTAATTTAATTATTTATTTTTTAAGTTAATAATATACTCAATATATTGTGAACATTTTAAGCGTCTACCTGCTACCATTATCAATATCGAGCAAAAAAATCACGTTTGTTGTATGGGAGCCCCCCTTCATATTAAATTTCTTTTGATTTTTAGTATTTGTTGTTATAGCGGCAACAGAAATACATCATCTGTGAAAATTTCAACTGTCTAGCTACCACGGTTCATGAGATACAGCCTGGTGACAGACGGACGGACGGACAGACGGACAGCGAAGTCTCAGTAATAGGGTCCCGTTTGGCACCCTTCGGGTACGGAACCCTAAAAAGGAAAGTTACTTACAAAAAGAAATGAGATCCCAACAAATTGTGCTCTGGGTGCTATAGAATGGTCAGTTGAGCGCGATTGCCAAGTCATTCTAATTATTATTGAAGAAATAAAGATGTCTTATATTGATCCGATCACTATAAATGTTATTAGTTAACTAATTAGGTAGTTACTTAACAGTATACGATAATAAAGTTGTTGGAAAGATTCTACCATACACAGATACTGGTTAAATTATCCGACTTGGTTTAAAATTAGATCTCACAACTTTTTACGGTAGAATAAACTGCGCAGGCTGCGAGACTGGCGTTTTTGTATATGCGTATGCATGTTTTGTTGGGATTCAGATATACGCGATATTCGCTACCGCGGGCGAAAGCGAAGATTATCGAGCGGTTTATCGCCCGGATCTTTGTATGGAGATTCCGCGTATTCCGCGCGGTGCCAGTGGCGCGTTATTCCGCGCGGTGGCGCGTTATTCCACGTGATGACTCGGTATTTTTCGTTCGCTCTGCGATCTGCAAAACAAGTTCCGCGGGGCTGCGCAGGGGCAGTTCGTCTGAGCATATTGGTTTCCGATAGCTCGTATATGCATCGAATAAATGAATATGAATCTGAATGATTTTCTGATACTTCTGGTCTGATCATCTGGTCGCTTTTAGAGGAGTAGTATTTAGTACCTTTCCTGTCACCTCCTCTCCAGGTCGATGTCAAGGTTACCCCTGGTCTTTATTAATCTGTGCCCCTGGTCGCTTTCAGAGGAGCAGTAGCTAGCATCCGCTCCCTCAACCCCTACCGTTCCCTACCACGTAGGTACTTCGATTCACGGGTAGTGAAAGGGCCCGCGCGCCCATCATCCAGTCAAGGGTTAAGTAAAAGGGGAAATCTGCGTAGTTTGTCAATTAAACCGTCCGTTTTATCTCGTAGTAGGATATGGTATAGCATTGTTAACAGGGAGAGATCCTTTCATTTGTAAATAGCGTAATGTAAATAATTATAAGTAATATAATTACGCCGTATTCGTGTTGTAGTTGGATGTAAATAAAGCCCATCGGCACCTCTTTAGGATTACCTTTAATTTGTGTTTCCCGCCGTAGTATACTTAGAGATATTCCATTATTGAGGTAATTTAAGGGCTCTACTCACGGTGCAATCTGTCTTGCAACTTGTCGCTGTAACTTGTTGCATGCAACCTGCAACCTGCCTGCTCACGATGCAATCTCGATGCAATCTGTTGCTAGGCAACAAGTTGCAGCAACAAATCGCGAGACAGATTGCATCGTGAGTAAAGCCCTTTAGGCTCATCGTAGCCCTACGTGGCCGAGGCAACCAGGCTGAGCTAGACCGAAGGGTGTTCTCGTTACGCATTTTTGGCCAATCTTGAAACTAAACGCTTTGCTTGCTCGGTCAATTAACTGACCTATACAATGCCACTCATGTTCTTTCTTATCGAGAACAAGTAGGTGTATAAGCAAAAACAATACAATACAATTCAACCCTGCATGAGTCACAACATACATTATGATTAAAT
Source organism: Argyresthia albistria (assembly GCA_963457715.1). Lineage (NCBI taxonomy): Eukaryota > Metazoa > Arthropoda > Insecta > Lepidoptera > Argyresthiidae > Argyresthia > Argyresthia albistria. The sequence goes on from OY735260.1 coordinate 10,839,505, forward strand.
TCAAAATGCACTTGTAATTTACTATTGATATAAATATTGCTACCTACTACGACGGCATTAGGTAATTACTAATTACTAAACCCTTTGGTAGTCTACCGAAGTGACTGGGTGCATAAACATGCCTCGACCAAAGGTCCTATTGAATTCCTTTCTGCGACAAACCAACAGAGAAATCACAGCAAATTCATGTATTCGTTTACTAAAAACTACTTGCCAAATTCTTGGGCTCATGGGAATCGATCGACTGAACATGTCTGGACATACGAACCTATACTCAACGATAATAACGCTATTTTGCTATGCAACGTACACCGCACTAATCGTGCTGTCGGTGGGAACATACATTGTGGCCTTGCTCCCCATTAAAGTCTACTATTTCGCTACAGCGGGAACTGTTTGGTTGAACATCATCGCAGCTAAATTGAAAGCTAAAAAAATGCAGTATTTTCTTACACTTATTGTCAACATTACAAAGAAAGCAGGTCTCTTTGGAAAAATGCATCTAATTTTTGGTGTCATCATACTTCAGTTCGTTTGGATGACAGTTTATATCTCTGCTCTGATTTATTTGTATGTTCATACTTTTGTACCGGAAAGTTATGTGTTTTTTAGTTTAAACGCGATTAAAAGGGTCATTATAATATTGGAGGATACATTGTTGTCAATTGCTTTGATGCTGATTTATGAATCATTATCTGGGATATTGAAGTCACTGGACAGATTCAACGAGAGTTTCAGTTCTCCAGAAACACATTTAGAAAGTGTCGATAATGCGTCAACTTCGATATTGAGAAAAATGATGACGTCATACAAATCTATCGCGGAAAACTAATATGCAGGTAAATATTGATCTCTTGGTAGCTCGCCGAAGTATTTAAAAACAGTGTATCTCTTTATATAAAAGAGTAAGTCCTGACTGATCAAAAAACCGGCGAAACGGCTACAGCTAGAAAGATTCTATTGATAGGAATATCTTCTTATTATTATAAAACCGCTCGCTAAGAACGGATTTTACTTAAACATTTTAGTTCGATCACTATTATATGAGCCGCTTTCCTCGAAGATATAACATATTAATTGTCATTTTTGAAGGTGGAAAATTATTAAAAACAAAAACGTCCACACCGACTAGTCCACCAAGGTCACCGTGGTCGGCGGTCGGTGCCGATAGTCTAGAAGCCTCTTTAAAATAAAAAGATGACGTAAACTACCCTAAAAAGGCCTTACAACAATCCGTACAAACTTAAGTAATACTTAAAAATAAGCAGAACTCAAGAAAAATACAGGTCGTTACATAAACAACAAAAAAAATGCGGGAATCTGACATAGGATGAAACTTTGCTTATTAAGCAATCTGGGCATACCAAAATTCCACTTTAGTCTTTCTGTGCCAGTCATTCTGTAATTTGACTGTTTGTTATCCCTTCCGGGTCCCTAGTCTTTATTGGTGGTCCAGAATCATTAATCGCAATTAGTACCTAATTGAATTGAATGAATTCATCTTCGATTCATCGTTACTTTTGATTGCTCTTTCAGAAACTGGGGGTAAATGTTTTGTTTCTTTTCCCAGATCGGCTGGAAGTACACAAACGCGTGGTTGGCCGGCAACTTCATGTGTAAACTGTTGCTGGTCGTGCGTGCCTTCGGCCTCTACCTGTCTTCGAACATCCTAGTTTGCATCTCTGTTGACAGGTGAGTTCATATCGGCAATATGATGAGTCAAAAGCTACCTCACCGCCTTAATCCCAAGTTTACCCAAACAAACAAGGCGTCGTTTTGACGTTTCCTTTGAGTTTTGTCGATTTCAGTTGAAGTTAAAGAGCATAAATAATAATAAGTTAATCTTACTATCCAATGGCTGCTCAAGCTGCCTTCTTCTTATTGAGATGCCTCTCCACTACTGGAGGTTGGCGATCAGCTCTTCATCCTCCCCTCTGTTGTTCACCAAGCGCGTCAGCTGTTCCACGCTGGCCACTTCCGTCCATTTTCTAATGTTGCGCAGCCACTTTTATGAATTGTGAGTTTGTGACGAAGACGACAGCCAGCGACCAAACGCAAAGTAAATAAATAATCTTACTATGGAGTAATAGGTAGCTAAATCGTTTCGGGGCTTCCTCCGTGGTAGAGATTAGAATGTCATCTAAATAGGAACACGATAAAGAGGTTGCTGTCTTCTGACTATCTGAGTTAGTTTGTTAGCTTAAATGACGCCCACGGAATTATCTAAAGGATGATAAGTATTCTACCCTATCCTGCGTAGGAAGGACCTAACCGAACCTAACCTAACCTAACCTAACCTAACCCAACCACATTTATTGGCAAGAAAAACAATCTTTCTGAATCGTTATTTTATGCAAGGAAAACTTCAACTTGCTTAGACAATCAATTCCTCCGAGTCAAGTTGTGATTGAAATTGAAAATTTATTATTCAACAAAATCAAGTAGGTATCACCACGATTCCAACAATAATGAGAGGTATTAATAAATAGATAAATATATTGAAGCGTCCGTGGCCGAGCGGTATCCGCACATCGGAAACGTTTAAGCTACATCTGGCTGAGACGGGTATTGGATGGGTGACCCATTTCTAAGTGGCATTTGTTTCGGGCGCTGTAGGTCCCGGCTACGATCGATGTTTTACAGGTGTAATAGAGGGAAAGTTCTGTTAAAATTTGCAGTACCAAGGACTCGCCACGCCCCGCGGCCGGTGTGTTTAGGGAGCGATAGTACAATTGCAGGTTGCAGGGGCACTTATATCTTGCGTCTAGACTACAGTTAACTGTGGCGTTTAAATAGCCTAAACATGACTGTACATTGGGATGATGCATGTGGGCATGCATGCGGCATCTCAGATATCATCATGGGAAAATCAATAAATAGCAGGATACGTAAACGGTCGTGTATCTTAGTAAAACAAACATAAAACGTAAACATTTTTATACGTGCACGCACATACTTTGCTTCTGGCCCCCGATTCTGGCGCTATCGAGATCATCTCCCCAGTCGAGATATCGGTACTGGTACCGCCTAAATTCGTCGAAAACGATCTCGATTTATATTTATTTCGATCGAAAACGGGTCGAGATATCTCGGTTAGTCGAAAGGCTAGTCGTAAGAATAGCTTTTTCTTGTTTTTGATAGAGATTTCAAAATCATTCAATTCATAAATCATAATTTCATAATTTATTTTATTGCACACAGACATAATAAAACAGTAACACTAAAAATAGTGTACAAAGGAGAGCTTATATCTAATAAGAGATCTCTTCCAGCAAACCAAGTTGGGATGTGAAAGGTGGATTGCTGAGTAGGGGTAGACCCAAGTGTACAACAAAAATATACTAGCTTTTACTACTCCGTACGGAGTCCGTTCCGCTTGCAGTGGAAAGCGTGCATAAGTATCTCAACTATGGAGATGATCTCGATAGTGCGAGAATTGCCCCTCCACTTGAGTGAGGGAGCTAAGAGAAAACCTATCTGATTTAATGAAATAAAAGTATTAAAAACGCTCTACGTTTTAAATTGCATAATGGACGCTTAAATTTACAAAATATTATATATTTCGAACACAAAAGAAGCCAAATCAAAGAAGTCATAACGACCCTGCTGAATATTTTCTTTATTCCGCATATTTTGTTGATGTGTATACCGGTTAATTGAAATCGTTATATCGTTTTCACGTTATCTCCAAACCTAATGTGACCTATCAATTATCTGTATTTTGGTCACCTTGAATTCTTGAAAATCCGTATCTTTCATACCTAGCCGATCTTTTTTCTACGGATTTTTTCGGAATTATATTCTATAAATATCATTTATCCCCGAACAGTTTAAGAAATTCATCTAAAAAAGTTACAGTTTAAAAAATAAAAGAATTGTTTTACTTAATTAAGTTTCAGAACTGTACCTAACGAAAGAAAATGGGAAGAAGAACTTCAGAACTTCGTATTATTTTAGAGTAGAGTTTCATTGTACGCGCAGTTCTTCTAGCCCTTACCTCCTATCATCTCCGTCTCTCTCCCAACATGGTTTCCTGGAAGAAATCATGTTGACTTTTGCGGCATTTGCAAATAGTTCTTCATTTTAAGTTGAGTTTACAACTCCATTGCAGATTCTTCGCGGTGGTCTACCCGCTGCGCCTGCACATCGCGCGACGTCGCAGCAAGCAGATGCTGTGCGCCGCCTGGCTGGTCGCCCTCGCGTGTAGCCTACCACAGGTATGAACACATCATCATCACCACCACCTCATCCTGACACCACGCAGCAGCAGGGGTATAGGCTCTCAGTACAGAATTCCATTAGTTCCGATCAATCTTGGACCGTTTCTCGATATAACAAAAGTGGTCTTGTTTCATAAACAGTAACCCACGTCATAACATTTTAGCAGTCGCTACTTAATGCTGTGGGGAACGAAGAGATCGTGCTTTTGATGCTGAACAAGGGCTCAACAAACTTAACGGCTTGAGCATTAAGAGAAAACAAAGGTTGAGCGAGCAAAAAACCATCAAACTTTTTCTTGTACCTTGTTTATCTTCTCTGTATTTTTGTGTTTTCATCTGTTATTTGCAATACATACAGGGTCCCAAAAGTCAACGATCACAGTAACATTGAAGGTCTGTCTGAGATGTAACTAATAAGCCTAACAAGACCCAGTAAAAGTAGCATGTAATTCAAGATATCGTCGGTTAAAATGTTTTTTTTTTTTTAATTCCCTTTTTTGGCGTTTATCGGTTAAAAAGTTTTTTTTTTTAATTCCCTTTTTTGGCGTTTCGATAAAAAAAAGAACCGTCCGTCTGTTGGTCCGTCTGTCTGTCAGCGGGTCCTACAGCACGAACCGTAATAGCTAGAAAGTTGAAATTGTCGCAGAATGTGTATATCTGTTGCCGCAACAACAACAAATACTGAAATATGAGATATATTACAAATTACAGGGGGTCCCCATACAAGAGACGTGATTTGATACACCCACGCATTTCAATATTATGGTATATTTTGCGTCAACCTACATCGTCGAGGTAGCGCAGCGCGTATGATTTAGGCTCTCAATCCGTAGGTCGTGACTCATGGGGGCATTATCTTTTTTAATTTCATTTTTGTTTTTGTTCTATTGTTTTGAGTGCTTATGTTTTGTTGCACGATGATGGTACGGTACTCTTCGTTTGCGATCCAACCCGCACTTTTTTTAAACCCCCTTTTTTAGGGTTTCGACATTTTGTCAATATCTAATGTATAAGAAGAGAAAAAGATGACCAAGAGGCCGATTTTCACCCATTAGACTCTCAATGCGTATTCGACAAAGGGGCGGATCTTCGTCTTTCAATAGGCAAAGGTCCTTCCCGATTTTTCCTTCGCCTATTGAAAGACGAAGCTCCGCCCCTTTTTGTCGAATTCGACTTGCTATAGAAAAGAGAATTGGCCTCCAAGTCTCATCTTCGATCTTTAGCAAAAACATTGACTTCACGTGATCGAAAACGGACGATTACGTAGTATAGTGAAAGAACAACACATTAACTTTACTCATTATTTTGCTACCGACTTTTCCATTGATATTATTTTGCCGAACTCCTTTCAACCAATCAACCACGCACAACAAATAATCCAGTTGCTAATTTTACGTTACCACGAGCCATTTCAAAGGAATTTTCATTTTCTTTTTAGGAACTGTCAAAACGGTACTTTTGTTCCTGAGCTTTTGTGGTTTCTTTTTTGCACATAATTTTATTTATAAAATACAACTGTTGGAAATACAACTATACAATTCTGAGATTGTCAAGCCTTTTTGTAAATGCTTCAGACTTGTTCCTAGATTAATTTGATTACCTTGGCCACAACCCAATTACCTTGGCCACAACCCAATTACCTTTTAATATTGGCCTAATTATGGCAGTGAAAAACGAAAGCAGGATAAGGTATTTAAGCATAGACTAGTTGAAAAAGAATTTATACAATTATGCAAATCCGCTCCGACATCATCTTGCAACAGCGGGTAACAGATGGTCGGGAAAATATCAAATTTACATTTTTTCCGCCTGCGCCTTAAATAAACAATAATATTGCGTCACTTAACGAAACATTAAAAGTATACCTAGTAGCAATCAAGTTCCTACGGGATACCTAATAGGATAGGCTCTTGCCATCCTATCAATAAAAACACTACCTACTCTGTTGTTAATACTTCCATTCTCTGAGACTAGTTACTCTCAGGTTCAACTCAGAGTAAGATACTCCGACGAGAGTAGAGTCAGACAAGTGGTTCTCATTCTTTATACGCCACGTTTTTTTTTTTGAAATTCGTTAATAACTGCTAAATGCTTGGGGTAAAGTTTTGTGTTTATTAATAAGTTTCTGTGTTTAGTAATAAGACAGTGAAACATTAACGTAAAGTATCCCGCCCTTTTCATTCAGAGCGGCAGAGGCGGTACGGTATTTTACTGCTAATAAAAAAACTAGCACACATAATTTAATATTTTCAAGTCAGGAAATACTATCTTAGTGACGTCATAAATAAACGCTGTCTTTCTTACAGAAAATTGACTTTGTAAAATACAACGACTAGAAATATGTTGTTGTAGTTTATTGTAATAATAATTTATAGTTAGGGCTGTTTGTTGGTTAGCATTAGTTTCAATCCCGGTACCACTGCTTGAGAATCGAACCTGAAACCACGAGACCACGGAGGTCATTTTATCAAGAAAAGACAATTTTAGTGTGTTCACAGTGTGCGATAGTGCGCTGCCACCCGGCCTCGGCATGCTGCGGCCCGTCCTAATGTGCGCGATCCATTATTATACAGGCGACAAGCTGACAATAATTATTTATTTATAATAACTCGTATCCGGGTAAAGGCCTGTGCCCCTCGGTGGGGACCTTTATGGGCTACATTTACTTTTACTTTATTTATATTAACTATTTGTGCATTTGTGCCCATTTCAGCTAAAGCCAGTTTGACACAGCTGTTATAGAAAATTACAAAATACAATTGAAATTGAATTTTGATGAAATGTCACAATAAAATAAAAGAAGTGGAAAATTGTCGAATCACGGTTTTTCCAACACTCAAAAAGATAAACATTTTGTAGCCTTTACAAAAGGTTGTAAAATCCGACGAGCGCCTGAAAGAGTTTCTTTATCAACTGTGTTTGTTTTTGTTGGGTGAGTTTTAAGTATACCGACCAAGTGAAGCAATCAATTCGGGTAACAAAATAAACGTATCCCCTAGATGATGTTTGCATAATTTGGTACGAGGTCGTGCTATTTCAATTACACAAATACCACCCAATATCCGTAGATAAATAGCTAAATAAACTGTTATACACGATGAAATTTATTCGGTGATTCTGATCACTGATCATCATCAGGTACCAATTTAATCGGTGATCCTGATCACTGATCATCATCAGGTACCAATTTTTCTAACTCAGTAATTGATGGCGGTCACGTTGAAGTCGTAATCAAATGAAAACAAACTTTTTTTTATGAACTGAACTTTTATTTTGAAATTAAGTTTATCCTAAATTCCTTATCACCCAACTGATCTGGTATCTGTGAAGCTCTTGACAATTTATGAGTGACGGCGAAGTCGTTTGTAGGGTGATCAAGTATCTAAGTGGTTATGAGTTTTCATTTCTCCGCGGACCTATACAGGAGACGTGGACGCGAGTACATCTTACGTTTTCATAATAAGGATAATTGTATTATAATATCATTATGTTATATTTGTAATTTTAATTTAATAATTTGTAAATTTGTAATTTTATTTTATTAATTTGAATTTTGTATATGGCTCCGGCCGGAATAAAGACCAATTTATTTATTTATTTATTTATTATGTTTTAACTGTTTAAACCTTGGAGGAACGCGGCCTTTCCTACGGGTTTAAACAGTGAGGGTACCATTGACGTTAGATCTCGCCTATTATGTTTAATTTTAGCTAGATATACATATATTTTCTACTCCTGATCACCGATTTTTCATCGTGTACATTATACATACATATTATATGCATAGAATATATAAAATAAATAGATCTAGGGCTCCACGATCTAGAGGGAATGACGCTCTTACGCAGGGTGGTTTGAATCCCGGTGCAGACCTGACCAGATAGCGTTTATCTGTATGTTTATCTGAAGCTTTTAACATTTCACACGTAAGTACATACATGAAGTGTCAAATAAAGTTATCTGACTGTTTATCCGTCTCTTGAGAGACCGGGCCTTAGTACATTTAACGAACGTTGATGATTTTACTGGGGATGGATATTAATAAGAAATTAGATGAAAAAGTTTCAGCCTAGCTGTACTTGCACATCGGGAAATATCCTGCCCTGCGGGTTAAGCATCATTTAGTCGTGAGAGACGGTTTCTGGAGGATGGACTGATTGATTGGTTTAATAGAACTCCTCTAACAAATTTCCATTCTTTTTAATTCCAAAGTGTTACGTAATCTTCTAAGTTGTCGTCTTACTTCTTTGTGTTTTATTAGGGGTGACTTTTAAGCTTGCGAAAAATTATTGTTACCTGTGTGTTTCACCGTCGGTGTTTTAAGCGATTAAATACAATGTAAACTATTTAACTGCTAGTAAACATTTAGGAACGCGGGTCACGTTCTATTCGTAGTGAGTAAGCTAAGTACTTCAGTAAGTATAAGCTCGTTACTAAATTAAAAACTAATGAGAACTTGATATAACAAAAGATACTATAATTTTATACTAATACAGATAGACCACCTAGGTAGTATTGTATTATTGTTTTTATGTTTTTGTATTATTGTTTTTATGTTATGTTGTTATTGTGTTTTAGTTTTAAATATGACATTCAAATATGATGTAATAATCGTGAATGAATAATAATAAATGAAATGAAACCTAGAACAAAATATGACACCGGCGTATGAACTGAGATGCTACGGAAGCTTCTTTAGTTCGTGGCTATTATCGTTTGGTGCAGCACCATCGAAAAATTGCAAATACCACGAGATGGCACTAAGATATATAGGATTTATTCTAAGATTAGCGCCACCTAGAAGTATGTTAACTGAAACCATGACCTTTAAAGTACAAATCTTACTCCTCACGTCCCATCTCTTTTTTACGAAGGGTTACTAATTCTAATTTGTATGGGATGAGCACCCAGTGATATAACTTAGATAAGCCGCCATTTTGGGTGTTTACGATGCGATAGCGATCCAATTTAAGTGCGTTTCTCAGAGCAGCATCAGGCCCCAGTAATTTTGTAGGCTTCCGGTAATTTTATAGCCTTCCAGTAATTTTGTAGTCAATTCAGCTCTGATATTATCCCGATATTTATTGGTAAAATGGGAGACCAGTAGATCTTTTAGTTCAGTCCTTTGAGAGGTTTTGGTAGGTTTCAGTCGTTTTAGAAGTTTACTTTTCAGAAGATCAAAAGCCTCTCTCTCCGTATCCGATCTCTTAGGAAAACTCAATTTCAACTTCAATTTTAGTTCATGGCAATCTGTCTTATGCCAGACAATTTATGCCAGTGTCATGTGATGACGAAACATGTGAGACGCGTAACAAGATTTAAGAATGGGTGGTTGACTTGTTTTCCTTTTTTAACCGACTTCCCAAAGGAGGAGGTTTACAATTCGTCCGGATATATATTTTTTATTTTTTTTTATGTCTCCACCCCGATAGCGCCTAAACGGATTAACCGATTTGGAAAATTATTTTTTTTGTTTGAAAGGGTTTACCTTCCCATTGGTCCCATTGACACCAGGTCAGGATCTGATGATGGGATCCTGGAGAAATCGAGGGAACTCTTCAAATATTATAGGCAGACCTAAAGTGATTTTTGTGTTTTTCATAATAACTCGTGCAAATGCACATGGTAAGCATAATATTCTGATGCGAAACTGCTGATGAAGACCACATATGGCCACCAGATCTGCTCAATACTAGGTACAAATACAATGCGTGGCTGACGGGCAGGCAACGCATAGCCTAAACCGGTGGACCTAGAGCCATGAAACTTTGTACAGAGGGGTTCCTTAGTAGCGTGGGGTAGCACTGAGATGGGATTTGACAAAATTAAGTCCCCAAAGGGGGGGGGGGGGGATAAGGGGTTACAGTTTGTATTAAACTCAATCTAATCAAATAGGGTTTGTGGAAGTCGGTTTTTTCTAAAGTTTACTTTTTGTTTCAATTATCCAGTTCGCATTTTGATTTGAATTTTCTTGACTCTTCGTCTCGTGGCCAGAAAAATATAGCTTCGTAATCATAATATCTACTACGAGTTACAACCTACGTCGTGGCGTGTATAACAGAATATCGGTTAAGTGCGGGTCGGTATCGCACACGAAGGGTACCGTACCATCGTACAACAAATCAAAAGCACTCAAAACAATAAAAAAATAAACAAAAAGAAAATTTAAAAAGTTTATGCCTTCACGAGATTTGAACCGACGACGACCTCCGGATTGAGAGTCTACATCATACCGCACCGGCTAACCACAACCATGTGGGTTGACGCGAAATATGCTATCATATTTAAATGTGTAGTAGGTATATATGTCTATGACATGGTTGCTATGACAATAAATAAACAGTTTCAGTCAAGATCTCCATTTTGAAATGCGTAAGTGTATCTAAACACGTCTCTTGTATCGGGGCCCCCTTTAATTTGCAATATCTCTCGTATTTCAGTATTTGTGGTTGGTGCGGCAACAGATATACACATTCTGTGAAAATTTCAGCTTTCTAGCTATTACGGTTCGTGCAGACGGACCCGGTGACAGACAGGACGGACGGACGGATGGACGGACGGACGGACGGACGGACGGACGGACGGACGGACAGACGGACAGCGAAGTCTCAGTAATAGGGTCCCGTTTGGCACCCTTCGGGTACGGTACCCTAAAAATGGTAATGACTGACGTCTAAAGTCACAACAGAAACATTTCTAGTATTGACCAAAAAATCGTACAATAAATCAATACGAGATATCGAGATACAAAACGTGTTACCTATTCGACGTGCGATGGCTCATCGCCCTGATGACATGACATAAAAATAAACCTGGATATGTCCGAGGACAGAACACCTACAAAGGCCACAGCCTCACAATGGGCTGAGGTTATACCAGCTGCGTCCTGAACAAGGTGAGAACATGCCTGTGGGAGAGGTGTGTGAGAGAGAATGAGAAGCGTTATGTAAGGTTTGGTAAGTGAAGCTACATATTCTACAGCATAATCAGTCGTAGCGTTCGATTGCGTTAACCTAGAAGGTTGATTTTTTCACAGCTATACATGGTGTAAATGAATTAACGCAAAATGAGAAACGGCAGTACATTTTGGCCGGAGTGGATCAGCTGATTTGTATGAAGAAGTGAAAAAAAAGTTGCTCTGATCAAATCGGTTTCATGATGAAGTTGCTCAGAATGATGTCCCTTACAAATTTGTTTCTCATTTTGCGTTAATTCATTTACACCTTGTATAGGTATGCGGCTACAAACCTTAACAATTGATATTTTCAGCTTGATACGTTCACGTGTTTAAATGATGTGACGGGAAGAAGATAACTCGCCAAAATAGATTGCATTATTAATGACGTTCCCGTTTGTCCTCAGAGCCTCGTGTTCCGCGTGTTGAGACACCCTTATGTCCCCGGCTTCGAACAATGTGTCTCATTTGGCGCTTTCAGTACGGACCGGCAAGAGGTATGTCAAGTCACTGGAAGACAGTGCCACCTTAACTGTAGAATGAGCGATGGCGCCAAATCTACAAGTGTCCGACTCAACAGCATACACCATGACAGCGAGTGACGTTTTCTTTTCATAGTGGCGTCAGTAGTTTCCGCTTTGGTCCAAGTTCCCGCTTTGCTATGCCCCAAGGGTAAAATGACATTGATTCCTACCTATTATATCTGTAAGACCTTGTATGTAACGTGACATTTATGGCAATAAATCTACTGAAACTGAAACTGGCCATTCTCTAGATAACTTGGTGGCTCCTGTACTGTACAGCATTTCAAATCCTGTTGGTGTCGTTTACAATTTTTCGGCACACTTCGTATATTGATCAACTGACTGTTGACTATTTTACAGTGACTATACTCTATTTTTTATTTGAAAAGAGGTCAAGAAAGGCAGAGTTAAACAAAATTTTTTGTCGATTCGATGATATGGGGTTTTGAAATATCAATAACTTACAACCCAAACGGCTCGACGGATATTAACAAATGAGATGTCGTTGGATTTATTTATTTATTAATTTGGTTCACAAAACAGATAACAAACAAAATTACATTATTGAAACATGCACAAAATATGGTTCTCGACTGCTCTCCAAAGTATGTGAACACAGTTATAGCTACGTAGGTAAGGGAGGCGGAACACAATAACAACATTAAAATATTAATACAATTAAAATTAAAATTATATGAAAATTATATGAACGTGTATCAAATTGGAGAAATACTTATTCATAAATTAGCTAATTATTATTATTATGAGCCTATTATGTCCCACTGCTGACCAAGACCTTGGTCGTAGGGCTAAGCAGGTACACTCACTCACCTCACTCATACATGTTGGCATATTCCCACATTTTAGTAATTTTATTTTTCATTATTTCTACCTTACCCTATCTATTTTGTAATTGCACTATTTCGTAATTGGCATTTTATGTATTTAATATTGATTGTACTATTTATTTTTCATAGGCTGTGAAATGGCAAATAAACAAATGAAATGAAATGAAAAGGCCTCTCTCCCCCTCTTCCACTCCATCCGATCCTGAGCGGTTTTCCTCCAGTCTTTATCCCATAGACCTAACTCATGACTCCATCTTTTCCTGGGTCGGCCACGCCTTCTCTTTGCATTTTCTGGGAGCCAGTCTGTGGCTCTCCTAGCCCAGCGATCCGGCAGCATTCGGGCAACGTGGCCGGCCCAGTCCCACTTTAATTGCGCAGCCTTCTGAGCTACATTTAATTAGCTAATTAAAATATTCAATTAGATTCACATTAGATACATTAATTACAATATAGATAAGAAGAAAAAATAAAAAATATAATTAAATTTCAATTTAGAGTGACAACGAACACAGAGCTGGCAACAATTTATGAACTGATTTATTAAATTTGTGACGATTATTGTCATAAATATCGATGTCATCACATGCTTCAGTGTGGTTATTTTATTATATAAACGACACATTCTGGATATAGGTTCATTGAAAGATATATTAATTCTATGGACAGGCACATGAAATGGTCTAAAGTTACGAGTTAGCTAATAGCTAAATTTTAATTATTCAAGTAGAGTTGGGCAATCTATTCTATTATGTATCAAATTATGTAAGTACTTCAAGTCCAGTTCGAGAGAGGTTAAATTAAATTTGTCCAATCTATCAAGGTGACCAGTATGTTCTCGGCCCAGATTACATCGGCGTGATAATTAATAACATACAATACACACACACACATACATATATGTATAATACGAACTGCTATTCGAACAGATATTGTATGTACGTATTTATGTAGTTAGGTGTATTTATTTGCATATCATATTATGTATTTATTTAGTATTTTTGGTATAGGACTTAATATATTATGTTTGAAGTACCTATATTTATTTAGTCATTTATTGTGCACTGACTTCCCTCTCTGTATCTGTTTTTTCCTGTCATGCCTAGGTTTGCTGGAAGAAATCTCTTTTTAGAGATAAGTTCGCCTTAATACATACCTTTTTGTAAATGTTACGTGTTTTTTATGTTTTGTGCAATAAAGTATAAATGAAATGAACTGCATTGTGAAGAGAGGGTGCCATTGTCATGGAGTAGTCTTACCGTCTTTTGTTAGAGAGTCCTTGGGCTTCATAGAAATATTAGCTCCCAGTAATCCTTCCTGCGAGTGCATGAACATTATATGTCCTGCTGCTCCGTCTTATAAGAAGATTTGGAAGATTTTTACTTGATAATAATACATAAACCAGACGGTCAGTAGTAGTGATACGTAGTCAATATTGACCCTGTATACGAGTCAATATTTTATTATCTATATATGCATGTAGGTAGGTACTTATTTCTATAAGTTTATTTTTGATCTACTCTTATTTTTAATAATTTTTATAATTGGGTGTACTGCTCAGATAATTTTATGTTGTTACTATTTAATTATTCTGTGTCTTAGTATGGTTTTAGTGAATTTTGTCTGTACTTATATAAAAATGTAACTTCATGTTTTTATAATTTGGTAACGGCATCCACGAAACAGGCTAGGCCTAGTGTGGGAGCGGTGGGAGCCACTGATTGAACGTTTGAACGGTTTGAACCGTTTGAACCATATTTGTCAATATTTTTTTGGAAAATAAATATATTTTTTGATGTAAAAAACCCGTTTTTAACCGACTTCCCAAAGGAGGAGGTTTACAATTCGTCCGGATGTTTTTTTTTATGTATGTGCCCCGATAGCGCCTAAACGGGTGGACCGATTTGGAAAATTATTTTTTTGTTTGAAAGGGTTTACCTTCCCATTGGTCCCATTGACACCAAGTCAGGATCTGATGATGGGATCCTGGAGAAATCGAGGGAACTCTTCAAATATTATAGGCAGACCTATAGTGATTTTTGTGTTTTTCATAATAACTCGTGCAAATGCACATGGTAAGCATAATATTGTGATGCGGAACTGCTGATGAAGACCACATATGGCCACCAGATCTGCTCAATACTAGGTACAAATACAATGCGTGGCTGACGGGCAGGCAACGCATAGTACTATTATCTCTTCTGTGGCATAGCCTAAACCGGTGGACCTAGAGCCATGAAACTTTGTACAGGGGTTCCTTAGTAGCGTGGGGTAGCACTGATATGGGATTTGACAAAATTAATTCCCCAAGGGGGGGAGGGGATAAGGGGTTACAGTTTGTATTAAACTCAATCTAATCAAATAGCGTTTGTGGAAGTCGGTTTTTTCTAAAGTTTACTTTTTCTCTCATCAAGCCTCATCATTCTGAACCACTACTGTCTATGAAACCGATTTGATCAGAGCAAATATACAAATCATCTGGTCGCCCGGCCTAAAATGTAATGAGATGTCAAAAATAAACATGCTCTGATCAAATCACTCTCATTGAAAGTTGATCAGAATGAAGAGGCCAATCAAAAGCTCCGGTGTTCTCCATAATTTACGGGATACCGTGTATCAGGTATCATCCATTTCTTGGTTTCTATCCAACAGACGGCGTACACGGTGTTCTGCGTGTGCGCAATGTACTTCGTGCCTCTCATCATCATCACCGTCTGCTACCTGTGCATCTTCAGCGTGATCCACAAAAACAGCAAGGAGATCGGGGGTGAGCGAGCAACTGCGACCGAATCGATAAATGGATAATATCTTCATAAGGGTGCTATTCCTCCAATCGATCGACGGCCTTCGATCGACGGTTGATCGACCGTAGAATGGATCAGTCGACGTCGTCGATCGACCGTGGTGCAAGCACCCTACATGGAACATGGCGGCCGGGCCCCACGCCGCCGGATGATAAATATGTATAACACAGAACCTGCTTTCATAAGAGAAACTCGACAAGCCTTTTGGGTTTCCAAATTAATCGTTTGTGTACATCCATCCACTACCCAGATTACATAGGGTAGACGCTATAATGACAGACCTAAAGTCAAAATGTCAAAATGTTAAAGCTTGAAGTTAAGCTTTTCGGCTAGTTTGGATGCCCTTCACGTTGTGTAATTTGCGGGACAGTCAACACAGTAACGAGCTCAGTGCCAACGAAATAAACCCTGAACAAATATAATTCAACAAGGCTACGCATAGGCGGGGTTTTATTGGTGAGAATGTGACATATGTGTAGTGGGTCTTATTTCAGTTTTTTACGTGTAATAGTACAGTACTCCTCAGAAAAGCAGTCCGAATTCCTTGGAAGATATTAGATGGATGATTTTCATAAAGGTACTTCCCGTTGGCCTACTATCATAAAATTTGGCACAAAGCAAGGTCTTATAGCGAAAGTAAAGGGAAAAATCTGAACACTGCAAATTTCTGTCTTTCTGCAAAAAATAATAATTTTGTTTACATGGATGACATCATATTTTATTTTATATGTAGAAACCTAATTACACCAGTTAAGAGGTAACAAACTTCAAGTCTGATCGGAACCCTTGGTCTGCGAGTCCTTCTCGCACTTGATCGTTTATTTATTTGACAGTGCATCAGATGAAGATTGTTTCAAACGTTTTGCGTAGTATTCAATTATTTTGGTTGTTTGGTTTACTTGAGTTCTGCCTTGCCTGCACTTGAGTTCTGCCTTGCCTGCACTTGAGTTCTGCCTTGCCTGCACTTGAGTTCTGCCTTGCCTGCACTTGAGTTCTGCCTTGCCTGCACGTTGAAAATATTTTCCGGTATCTTTATAAAATGGTCTCAAACAACAAAAAAATCTTACAGTATTCACCTCGTGAATAAAAAATCTATCATATTAGTATTCTTGTGAATAGACGTTACAAATTAACTCGAGATATTCGTTAGTATGAAGAATTGCCTGTGTCCTTTGACAATACTGAATAGATACTTGGTGTAAAGTTACTACTGTTTTAGTCCGTTAAGACGGTGATAGATAATAAGAAATCGAACCCTCTAGTCGACACATCTCATCTATCTATTGTTTTCCATTGTTCGTTTGTTCGACCAGTGTGCTTCTGAGAGTGAACCAGCTAAACTGTATTGGAGTAATAGGTCATCGCCCCTGAGCCTCAATGAATACACATCACAAACAAGTAATCACAATACAGCACATCTAACAAATAAACCAAAACGCAGATGTTGATTGGAATATTAATTTCCCCCGAGGATCCGACAATTTTCCACAATTTCCCACACAAACATTTAAGTTTTCGCTGCTTCTGCTAATGGCGGTCACGTGAAGTTACACCTGGGCCCGAATTCTGCTAAGTTTACAAGCATACGACAAGCCTGGCACAAACTTCATGCTTGTGAACAGTAGAATTCGGGGCCTGTTTTAATGTATGCTGAACTAAGTTAGGGCAAGTGGTTTCGAATGTGTAACTTAACCGGAACGTGCATTTGTCTAACATTTTCAATTATAATTTGGTTTACTTTTTTATCAAGTCAATCAATACTATAGATTAGATATGTTAAACACACACATCGTAAGACCAATTAATAGTAAATGTCACTTGACTTGAATAAATATATATCGATAGTAAATATGCTTTAGATAAATCTAAAACAAGCTCTATGTGAATTATTCATTTGTTATTTTTACAGATATAATATTTATTCATCTGTTATTTTTAACAGCCATATTTGGCTTATCGGATTTATTGGAGCAGGCCCTCGGCCTCATTACAATAAAAAGAAGATGTAAATTATTATTATTAAAATAATAATTAATGGCTCTGGATTGCCTTGCTTAGCACAGTAACAGGACCTGTAGGGATAAGAGTTTATTAAAAAAAAACGGTCAAGTATGGGTCGGAATCGCACACGAAGGGTACCGTACCATCGTACAACAAAACTTAACTCAAAACAATAACAAAAAGAAAATTTAAAAAGATTTGACTACGTATTGAGAGCCTGCATCATACCGGCTGAACTACCACAATGAAGTGGGTTGACGCGAAATATACCATCATATTGAAATGCGTGGGTGTATCAAAACAAGTCTCTTTTATGGGGAGGAACCCCTCTAATTAGTAATATCTCTCGTATTTCACTATTGTTGTTGTTGCGGCAACAGATATTAATAGATTCTGTGCTTTCAACTTTCTAGCTATTACGATTCGCGCTCTAGGACCCGCTGACGGACAGACAGACAGATGGACCATATGGACGGACAGCGTCGGCTTGCTTATTAATAGGATCCCATTTGGCACTCTTCGGGTGAGGTACCCTAAAAGCTAAAGTGGTAATTAATGTAAAAAGGATCTCTTAAAATAAGGTTTGTAGGTCGGGGCAGGGTGAATTTTTATATTTTTATCGTAGCCCCACATACAGGCTGGCAAGAAATGCTATGGAGCGGATGAATGGGAACTAACTTTATGGTAACATGCTGGCAGCACTCAGAACGTCATTATCATTCGAATAAATGTCGTAACTGTTGGATTATTCGATTGAGAATCGATTGTACAAAAACTAATCTGTGAAACCGCTACACTGTATTTAAAAAGTTAGTTCATAGCTGTGTTATAAAAGGCGTTGTAACCGCCCAGACCCTCCTTGTTTCTGTTGTGTTCTCGAGCTGATAGGACATAGTCGTATAGCCTTCCAAGTACATTAAATTCCCGCCAATATAAGGAATTGAGTTAAACTACTAAACAGTCGTTTCTCTAAATCTTAACTCTGCAAATAGGCTCATACCCAATAGGTTATGGGCCCAGTGCCGCGAAATGAATCTACTGTGCAAATATTAACTAAATTTCAAAAATGGAAACGAAAAGACCAAAACGTAAAATCCAACCTTTTGCTGGTGAAAAATACGCAGCATGGAAGTTTCGGATTCGCGCGTTACTAAGTGAGATGAACTTAATGAAAGTGATTGACGAAGAACCCCCAAAATGATAATAAAAGTCTCGACGCGCTGTACGAGCGAAAAAGTATTGCAACGCAGTTAGCATTACGTAAGACGTTACTTGCGCTGAAACTTCAAAGTGATATTCCCCTCGTGAGCCACTTCACCACATTCGACGAGCTGATTTCGGAGTTGTTGGCGGCCGGCGCAAAACTTGATGAGACTGACAAGTTCATGCGGCGGCGCAGCTGAACGAAGAATCGACGCCCGCGCCAGATGAGTTCTCAGGCTTCGCATTCATGACGGGCTACTACCAACAAGAGGACGAGCGATTGGAGAACAGGATAACGTTCCTGTTGGACTCTGGAGCGTCCGACCACATCATAAACAGGGAAGTTTTCTTCTACACCTGCCCAAACCTAACCACACCATGTATAGTCTAACCCGTAGTTTACGAGATTATCCCACACACTCGAAGTAGTTGTTGAAGTTATGCGTTAAACCAGAATTATTGCTGGATTACTATTTATTGATGTTACTAGGTATACAGTTGTATAAAGACTCGGCTAAGCTATAGTTAAATATCATACAAGTAAGTTCGCATGACGCGTGACTTAAACTAGGTTGCTGATCACAATATTGTGCGGCGTGACCGTACACACCAGTTAAAATTTTAATTGCTAAAACTGGACAATTTATTTCAGCTACGAAGAAGGGATCAATTCAAGTTGTGAGCGATACAGGTGCTTTTCTGCCCCGAAGTGCCGTACAACCTGCTGTCGGTGTCCAAAATGCAGCGAGCCAGCCTGAACGTTGTTTTCGACCAACATGGAGCCCACATCACTGACTGAGGTGGTAAGAAGCTCATGAATGGTATGTGTTGAAACAACTTATTTGCTATAATGTTATCTGTGATAGTGCATCGCTCTGTTTCCCAAATATGCACGAACA
The DNA here is from genome assembly GCA_963457715.1 of Argyresthia albistria. Lineage (NCBI taxonomy): Eukaryota > Metazoa > Arthropoda > Insecta > Lepidoptera > Argyresthiidae > Argyresthia > Argyresthia albistria. The sequence goes on from OY735260.1 coordinate 10,858,956, forward strand.
ACAGTGACTATGAATTATGGCATCAACGATTGAGTAAAAATAAATTCCAGGAAATAAAAGGCATTGATATGATGGACGATATAAAACTAATTGAATCAGTGGTTCCTAACGAAAAATTGTGTGAACCGTGCATTACTGGAAAACAGACGATCGGTAGTAACAGAGAGTAAGGATAAATAGCCAGTAAAGCGACCATTGTATAGCGCCATTCAGATGTGTGCGCGCCTATCACTCCTCCAACAATTGATAACAAAAATTACTTTATATTGTTTGTCGATCAATTCACACACTATTGCGTAACTTACCTGATAAATAACTTATAAATCAGATGTGTTCGCTTGTTTCAAAGACTTTTTGCAAAGTGTGAAGCTAAATTCAATTCAAAATTAGTAAATCTCTACTGTGATAAGGTGGCGAGTATTTATCCACCGAGATAAAAAAAAAAAAATTGCGTGCAAAAAAGGTATATGATCATTTAACGGTTCCACAAACGCCTCGACTCAATGGTGTTTCAGAGCGTATGGTAAAAACGATAACTGAGAAAGCCCGCGCTATGATTCATGAATCAAAGTTAGATAAAGTATTTTGGGGCGAAGCAGTTTTAACTGCAGTGCATTTAATAAATCTAACACCAACGAGGGCATTGAAAAAATCTCAGACACCATATGAGTTATGGCATGGTAAAAGCCGGTTCTAAAATACCTAAGGGTTTTTGGTACTACAGTCTATGTCCATAATAAAACCAGTAAAGCAAAGTTTGACGACAAATCGTTAAAAAAAAAAAAAAACTGGTGGGCTATGAACCAAACGGATATAAAGTTTGGAGTGTAGAATGCGAAAGGTTTGTGACTGTGATAAAAGTTATAATAAATGAGACAAATTTCCAACCATGGAATCCAGGCCTAAGTTTAAGCCTGAAGAGAATGTTCAAAATTCTCATGACAAAACTGATAATAATGATGGTCTATCTAAATCAGTGTCAAAGTCTCAGTGTAGAAATAACTCTGATGCAGATCAGGTGAAATCTGACCACAGTCCCAACACAATTCGTAAATTATGTAGTGACCCAGACCCAAAAACGCAAAACAATGACATACCTATTAAAATCACAGATGAGAATGAGAGTAAAAGTAATTAATTGAGGAGGAGCGATAGAATCAGAGGTCGGTGTATGTTATGATTTTATGATCTTATGATGAAACTGATGATGAATATTTACCAGTGTGCTCAATCATTGATTTGTAAAGTACCTAGTTCCTTTGAAAAGATAAAAACTAGAGATGATAGAATTCATTGGGATAGCGCAATAAAGTATGAATTAAACTCCCTTAAGAAAAATAATACTTGGTCAATACAATACCAATTGTAAATGGATTTTCACTATCAAACATAACGAATATGAAAAACCTTTAAGATATAAAGCTCGACTTATAGCTAGAGGCTTTAGTCAAGAATATCTAGTAGACTACAATGAAACATTTGCGCCTGTAGCTAGGATTGCTAGTTTTAGATTGCAAATCAAAATAACTTACTAAATCTACATGGAAATTCCTGAAGGGTAATTTATACAGGCAACAAAGTATGCAAGCAGGCTGCAAGATGTTGGATTGAAGTCTTTGAGCAATCCCTAAAAGAGAAAGGTTTCATAATTCGGATGTTGATAAGTGTATATATGTATTAGATAAAGGTGAAATTCATAAAAACATTTATATAGTACTATACGTCGATGATTTAGTCGTTGCGTGTGCGATTCCAAACAATGAATAATTTTAAAATGTATTTAATGAGCAAATTTAAAATGACTCATATGAATGAGATAAAATTATTTCTAGGTATAAGAAATAAGAATAACTAAAAAAAAAATAAAAAAAAAATGTACACTGACATTAGATCAAAGTTAGTATATAAAACCAATACTGTGTAAATATAATATGCAGGACTGCAATCCAGCAAGTACTCCTCTAGAAAGTAAACCTAATTATGAGGCCCTGAATTCAGACGTTAAATATGATGCGCCCTGTAAAATCCTTATAGGCTGTTTGATGTATGTTATGCTATGTACTCGGCCAGATCTAAGTGCGAGTGTCAATATATTGAGCAGACATGCTTAGATACCTGAAGGGCACAATTGATTTAAAATTAGTGTATAAAAGAGGTAATTTTGAGAATGTACTGTGTGGGTATGTAGATTCCGATTGAGGTGGAGATAAAAGTGATAGACGTAGTACAACAGGATATATATTTTAGTCTTTCCATAATTGTACAATAACATGTTGTACAGAAAGTGTACAGAATGTGTAAGAAACAGTCCTCCGTTGCAGCTTCTTCGACAGAAGCGGAATATATGGCACTGTATGAGGCTGTAAAGGAAGCTTCATGGTTAAAATCACTAATGTTAAGCAATAACATACAAATTGTAACACCCACTACCATTTTTGAAGCAATAACGGCTGTATCAGTGTTGCGAAGAATCCTACAAGCCACAAAAGGTCCAAGCATATAGATATTAAATATTACTTGACCCGTGAAAAAGTAGAGAAAAATGTAATTAAATTAAATTACATTCCAACAGGTGCACAACTGGCACATCTGATGACGAAGCCGCTACCTACAATAAGTTTTCAAAAATTAAGAGTGGAAATGGGTCTACAATAAATGTTTATTGTGTTACAAATATGTACATTAACAAAATCATTGTTTAAAAATGATAATATTAAGTTAAATTATTAAGACATGATCTGACTAGGTTTTTCTGGGTTTTCCCTAGTCCTTGCAACGAATGTTGGATCATAACAATATATAATTACTCCCAGCAGTTACTTGGAAGGAAATATGTTCTGTATAGGTATTGCAATATGTATACCTTAATTATAAAATGATTTCAAAATCATGATCAGTTTTTGAGGGGGCGTGTTGGATTATTCGATTGAGAATCGATTGTACAAAAACTAATCTGTGAAACCGCTACACTGTATTTAAAAAGTTAGTTCATAGCTGTGTTATAAAAGGCGTTGTAACCGCCCAGACCCTCCTTGTTTCTGTTGTGTTCTCGAGCTGATAGGACATAGTCGTATAGCCTTCCAAGTACATTAAATTCCCGCCAATATAAGGAATTGAGTTAAACTACTAAACAGTCGTTTCTCTAAATCTTAACTCTGCAAATAGGCTCATACCCAATAGTAACAAAACAATATGGGTGTACATTTGTAGTACTTATCCGCACTCCCCCCTCCAGAAGGCAAGAGCGTGCTTATCATTAATACAGGCTATTAAACTAGCCTAGCAATGAAGGCATCAACTATTGCTACATTACTGCTATGCTCAACTATTGTACAACTAACACACACTCAAAATGTAATGTACATGTACCCACCGTTTTGTTCAATAAATGATTTTGATTTTGATTTGATTTGAATATTTCATTATTTTTTAACAAATATAAGCAGTTAGACCGATAATTTAGTCACGGCCTGCACTACAATAAAACGTGGATAAAGAGCAGTTCTAATTATTGCTTCAATTAATTCTTGAAGCAGCCAGATCAGAATTTGATTGGAAACTGAATATCACATTTGGATGCTTCTTGTGTGAAATAATATGTATTCAACAATGTTTTGATTTCTACACATAGATACCGATGAATACTACAAGGATGGTCACTTTTTACCTTTAAATACTAAGCATTCTAATAGATCTGCGGATGTTTCATAATTGGTATAGGTTATGTTTACATATGGAATAATTGAAACAAAAAGTAAACTTTAGAAAAAACCGACTTCCACAAACCCTATTTGATTAGATTGAGTTTAATAAAAAATGTAACCCCTTATCCCCCCCCCCCCCTTGGGGAATTAATTTTGTCAAATCCCGTACAAAGTTTCATGGCTCTAGGTCCACCGGTTTAGGCTATGCGTTGCCTGCCCGTCAGCCACGCATTGTATTTGTACCTAGTATTGAGCAGATTGGTGGCCATACGTGGTCTTCATCAACAGTTCCGCATCACAATATTATGCTTACCATGTGCATTTGCACGAGTTATTATGAAAAACACAAAAATCACTATAGGTCTGCTTATAATATTTGAAGAGTTCTCTCGATTTCTCCAGGATCCCATCATCAGATCCTGACCTGATAGATGTTCAAACTCCGACCGCACAATTTTGATCGTTTTGCCGTATCATATTCAAATGGGTTCATTCCATTGTATGACATTTCTATTCTAACCGCTTGCGTGCATACCAACAATGGACAACATTTCAAAAATTTGACCAGCTCTGGTTTTAACAGCTAATAAAGTGGTCGTCAAATGCGGCCCCTGGCTCTTTTTTATGCAGCCCGCAGTGATTGACTCAAGAACAGTGCAAATAATAAAATATATGTGTGAAAGATGTGAGAAATATTAAGAACTGTTTTATTATTTTTGATTTCCGAGGAATTTTGAAAATAATGACATGAAATTAATCAGCCAGTTCGGGTTTCCTAGAACTCAGTTGATGGACGAAATCATCGAACTAAAATACGACACACAACTCAAAGCTTTCTTCATCGAACATCGTCAAAAGCAGGAGACATAGAATTCTGGAGAAGCGTGCCTAGTACCTACAACTGTATCCGAGACTGTGCACTATTTATTTTGAAGATGTTTCCCTCGCGATCACCTTTCTACTTATTTAGAAGACGCAATAAGGATTGCATGTAGTCCCAAAGATGCCAACATAGATGAAGTAGTAAAAAATTACAAATGAATAATTGAATCTCAAATTTTCAGTAATTTAAATTCAATAACATTAGTCATATCCCAATGTTTGTAATAGAAATATTAATTGCGTTCATTAATTATTGTACTCAACATTTCACTATACCTACCTCAACCTATGATTATGATTATGAATGTTGCCATGCAAAAGTTAGTGGCGCCATCGGTTTTTCTTTTGGATTTCTTGCGAAGCTGTACGTGTGTCACTTCTCTAGCTATATCGAGTAATTCCCATGTAGAGAGAATAGCTATAGCGAAGGCGCGAAATTCCGGTTTTGGTTTGTCGACGGGCGGGGACTCGCTAAGGTAGCCATTGCCAAGCGAGAGGTCTCGGGTTCGAGTCTGGCTGAGGACGATGCCGGAAATCCCAGGTCTTTGATGTTTACTTGCTGGTGGCGTCGCTGTTTATGGCGCAGCATGAGGCCAGAAGCAAGTTTAAACTGTCACGCCTTTTCCAATACGGGGTGGCAGAGGCACAGTTGCAACAACAATCAACATTAAGTTATTCGTCAGCTTAGAAGATTTTTACCATATAAATAAAAGGGTTTCATATTAATAATTTTAACTTGATTATGGGGCCAATTCTCTAGGACACACTCACTAAAATTACTTGACAATTATTAGCTCCGACGCTCTTACGCGGTTGCCATAGATTCCATTTTCGAACTCAGTTTTGAATTAGTTCATCAGTACATTAAAATAATTCAAAAGTCAGTTCGAAAATGGAATCTATGGCGTCCGCATAAGAGCTGTCAAACTTAATATTGTCAAGTAATTTTAGTCAGTGTAACCTAGAGAATCGACCACAATATTATTTCCTCGCGTTCCCGAATAGGTACATGAGAAACAGCAATTTTTAATAATTTATAAAGACCTTGCCTTTGAGTACTACCTACTTAGAACTTATCAGACACACAACAAAGTGATTTTACAAGGGTTTCTCATAATACGGAGTAAAGGTACGCTAGTAGGTACTATTACTTATTCTGTGGTAAAGGCCGTATAAGCCCAACATATTACGCATTATGAATGATGTAATTCATAGTAACATAAGTAACATTAAAAGTAAAGTAAAAATTCATACTTATATTTGCCTTCGAAGTAAAGTAAATCTTTTGGTGGGTTTAACTTTGTGATTTGGTTTTTTATAATTTTAGTTACCTACTATGTATGTACCTACCTTCTTAGCGCATAAGTACTTTAGTTGTTGCTCATTCGGAGCGAATTTTTGTCCATCATTTATTCTATTAGTGGGATACCCTAAGGGATAAGTTAGATTTTAATTGAATGTGTATTTGTCTTCTGTTTGTTTTTGTAATGTAACTTGTCCTGTTTGTAACCCCTGAATGAATAAATAAATAAATAAATGTAGCCCATTCATTTCCCCACCGTGGGGCACAAGCCTTTACCCGGATCGGAGTAAGATTGAGCCATACTCCACCACGCTGGCTCAGTGCGGGTTGGTGGAGGGGTTTTTTACGACTACTACATACTACGATCTGTAATACATGTTATACCATACAAATAAATGAATATGAATACGAAGTAGTGATAGTAGCCGGGACCTACAGCTTAACGTGCCATCCGAAGTAGGTACACAAAAAGGTAGTCCATAAAGAAAACAGTAAAAAGCTTTTCGACACGATAGATAGAACCAGTACAACCTAAAGAATGGCTTCTGAAACGTGTGCCCAGTGCCCACGTAGGTGTGAAGCATGGAGTACCGTGTGAAGTGTATAACATTCAATTAGTTGGACATGGACATACCTACTACACTCAAAACCTTTTTGCGAAATCAACAGAGGCATTCTTGCGAACATTTTCAGCTTATTGGATTAGGAATGGACAAGGGTTCCTTTGTAATAATGAACAACGAAGAAGTTTTTGGGTGTTCTATAGATCATGGTTAGTTTTAGCTGTTATTTGACCAACGGTGTGACAAAATTAGTCCTATTTCTAGGAAATAGTAAGTTGTTGAGGAAGGTAAACTATTTTTATCATTAGAAACACGTGGAAGAGGAAAAATATCCTTCGTATCGTATCTCCATTCCATGGAGACGGCTGTGGGCTTACCCCCCGTTACGCTTATCTAACTAAAGGTGGCGACTTCTGGGCCACTTTCCAAATATCTACAGTGAAATCTACAAACATGTGGCATTGTTGAAATTAACCTTAGTAAGTAACCACTAACCGCCCGCCATGCCACCGCGACCCGGCTCGGCAGGCCAAATTGACAATTAGATGTGGGAGTGGGAGTGAGAAGTAATTAAGAAAGGGTATGATTTTATTGATCACCTAATTGCCTTTTTGATCACCCAAAAATCAAATGATTGATTGTCTTTGCTCTTGTCTTCAGAGAAAACCACCCCCCACACCGACGGCGTGAGCCCGGTGCGCCTGCGCCGCTCCGACCGACGCATGCTCGAGCGCGCCAGGCGGCGCACTCTGCGCATGACCGTCACTATAGTGGCCGTGTTCGCGCTCTGCTGGCTGCCGTACGCTGCCATGGCGCTGTGGTGAGTGGTAGTCAGTGTCAGTGTCAGTGACGCACTCTGCGCATGACCGTCACTATAGTGGCCGTGTTCGCGCTCTGCTGGCTGCCGTACGCTGCCATGGCGCTGTGGTGAGTGGTAGTCAGTGTCAGTGTCAGTGTCAGTGACGCACTCTGCGCATGACCGTCACTATAGTGGCCGTGTTCGCGCTCTGCTGGCTGCCGTACGATGCTATGGCGCTGTGGTGAGTGGTAGTCAGTGTCAGTGACGCACTCTGCGCATGACCGTCACTATAGTGGCCGTGTTCGCGCTCTGCTGGCTGCCGTACGCTGCTATGGCGCTGTGGTGAGTGGTAGTCAGTGTCAGTGTCAGTGACGCACTCTGCGCATGACCGTCACTAATAGTGGCCGTGTTCGCGCTCTGCTGGCTGCCGTACGCTGCTATGGCGCTGTGGTGAGTGGTTAGACAGTGTCAGTGTCAGTGACGCACTCTGCGCATGACCGTCACTAATAGTGGCCGTGTTCGCGCTCGGCTGGCTGCCGTACGCTGCTATGGCGCTGTGGTGAATGGTAGTCAGTGTCAGTGTCAGTGACGCACTCTGCGCATGACCGTCACTATAGTGGCCGTGTTCGCGCTCTGCTGGCTGCCGTACGCTGCTATGGCGCTGTGGTGCGTGGTAGTCAGTGTCAGTGTCAGTGACGCACTCTGCGCATGACCGTCACTATAGTGGCCGTGTTCGCGCTATGCTGGCTGCCGTACGCTGCTATGGCGCTGTGGTGAGTGGTAGTCAGTGTCAGTGTCAGTGACGCACTCTGCGCATGACCGTCACTATAGTGGCCGTGTTCGCGCTCTGCTGGCTGCCGTACGCTGCTATGGCGCTGTGGTGAATGGTAGTCAGTGTCAGTGTCAGTGACGCACTCTGCGCATGACCGTCACTATAGTGGCCGTGTTCGCGCTCTGCTGGCTGCCGTACGCTGCTATGGCGCTGTGGTGAATGGTAGTCAGTGTCAGTGACGCACTCTGCGCATGACCGTCACTATTAGTGGCCGTGTTCGCGCTCTGCTGGCTGCCGTACGCTGCTATGGCGCTGTGGTGAATGGTCAGTGTCAGTACCTACTGTCATATAGCGATGAACGGCGTCCTAACGGCATCTTGTGGTCAGATTGCACTCTCGTATAAAATGAGTTTCTATGAGAGTGCGATCTGACCACAAAATTCCGTTCTTAATTACATCATTCAAACCTCTACCACATCGGACTTACTCCAGCTGGTGCAGGACAGGAGTTAGGAAGTGCTGGCGCAGGGGAGGTCCCGCTAAAGTGGGCCAGGGGAAGAAGTCACTTCAAACCTTCATGACGTTATTTTCCAGGTACATGATAGACCGCGCGTCCACCGCTCTGCTCTCAGCTCGCGTGCAGGACCTGCTGTTTGCTATGGCGGTCTCGAACTCCTGCGTCAACCCTCTGCTGTACGGCTCGTACGCGCTGGATCTGCGCGGTGTGGCTCGACGCATGTTCAGGAATGCCTGCTGCCCCAATGCCAAGACCGATACTATGGGTGAGCCAAATTCACTTCGTAGCACTGATACAAATCGAGAAAACGAGTACCTACCTACATAAAAATACACATTAACAACACTAAAGCGAACACATCTCGTAAGATCTCTCTATTGGTAACTACTCAGACGTTTATTGTATTACTTACCTGTTCAACGAATAGCAAAAAAAAAACAGGCTCATTTGACCTCTCCACTAATATGTGTAAAACAACATGGGGTGTAATAAACAAAGCAAAAAATAACATACCCAAAAATAACATAAACATAATAAAATGTAAAGGACTAACCATGACAGAACCCGAACAAATAGCACAAGCATTTAATGAATATTTTATTGACCAAGTGGTACTAAACCCTAACACCAAAAATCAAAATGATCAGAGACTAGCATTGCTGAATGACTCAATATTCCTGACTCCTACTACTACAACAGAAATTCAGAAATATATAAAATCACTTAAGAACACAAACAGTACGGGTATTGATGGTATTAACACAAAAATAATCAAAACAGTTAGTTATAAAATCGCACCAATTCTTAGCCACTTGACTAACCTCTGTTTACAACAAGGCGTCTTTCCTGGTCGCCTCAAGACATCCATTGTGAAACCACTTTTCAAAAAAGACGACAGGGAAGACATGAGCAACTACAGGCCCATAGCGCTGATACCAATATTCTCCAAAATATTGGAGAAAGCTATTTATGATAGGCTGTATATCTTTTTTGAACAACATAAAATACTGGCTGAAGAGCAAAAGGGCTTCAGAAAAAATAAAAATATCAACATGGCAATTTATGACTTCCTTAGTAAGATCATGCCAAACATGGATAGTGGCAAACCAGTCACATCAATATTTATGGACCTTACCAAGGCGTTTGACTATGTTGACCACCAAATATTATTAAACAAACTTTATGCATATGGTGTACGAGGTAATGCATATGACCTTATTAAATCCTACTTAAGTAATAGGGCACAATTGACCCAAATTTCTCAAATATGCACTAAATCACAAATGGAAATGACATGTTCATCTGATTCTAGGGACATAAAATGTGGAGTACCACAAGGGAGTGTTTTGGGCCCACTATTGTTCCTAGTATACATTAATGACATCCCAAAATGTGTAAATCATCCGATGGTTCTTTTCGCTGATGACAGCACCGTGACATTTATAGGACACAATCTAAATACATTTGAATCTGACATTAATAATTCCTTAATAAATTTAATAGAATGGCTTAATAATAATAATCTTTTAATAAATATTAATAAAACGAAACTGATGAAATTTTGTAAAGGACATTTAAAACCATTGACATTAAACATTAACTATGAGGGTAAACAAATAGAAGATACAGAGACCACAAAATTCTTAGGACTGCACATTGACAACAACATGTCATGGAGTACACATATTGATGTCCTGAGTAGTAAACTGAGTCAATTCTCGTATGCTCTATACATGCTATCTAAACATGTAAATAAAGATGCTGTACTAATAGCATATCATGGCTTTGTAGAATCATCATTACGCTATGGAATAATGTTCTGGGGAAATGCCACAAAAAGAGATGTCATATTTAGAGCTCAAAAAAAATGTGTGCGTGCTATATGTAAACTAATTTCTACAGATAGTTGCAAAGGCCATTTCATTAATCTTGAAATATTAACAGTCCCATCATTATATATATTTGAAACAGCAGTATTTGTGAAGTGCAATATGCATCTCTTCAATCACATGAAGAGCAAACGCAACCAGGACAAACTGAGTGCTGACCCGCGAAAAACGGCATACTATGGTAAAAGTATATTCGGTATGACCACCACAATATACAACAAACTACCGTTAACATTAAGAACAAATAACAATATAAATATGTTTAAATATAATCTAAAGAAAATTCTAATTAAAAAGGCATACTATTCAGTCAATGATTTTCTTACTGACATTTTATAAAATATAATGAAATTAAATATTGTGTGTCCTTAACTTTTATGTGTGCATGCGTGTCTTCTGTCTAGTCTGTATACATTTAATCTTAATGTTATTGTTAATTGTACATATTATAACAATGTTTGAACGCCTTACAGCAGATCATAGTGATACACATGTCAACATTTTACTACCATCCACCAACCTATGTTTCATCAAACAATAAATATCTTTATCTTTATCTTTATCTTTATCTCAGCAAAAACACGCGGTGCTAATATAGTACATTACTTCAGAGGGAAGAAAGTGACAGTTCCATACCGAGATTATGCGAGGGGCGCAAACCATTTGAGGTATGGAACTGTACTTTATCCTGAGGTATGTATAGTGCTTTTTATTACACCTACGAGGAAAATTATAGACATAAATGCATAGAAATGCTAAATCAATCGAAGTTTTTGCGAAAATGCGCGGGCTTTACCTTTTTTTATTTGCCCGTTTCTGCATGGAGTAGGCTAAGATCATAAGGTCATGCAGCCACTTCTTCCGTGATTCCGCGCGTTTTGTATACAAAAATAATTTCGTTTTTAATTTTCTGTATGCACCAAGGAGGTTGGTAACTGGTAAAAAAAAAACTGTATGTGGCCAGTAACAATTTACTTGAAATTTAATTAGTAGACAGTTAAAGTCTCTTTGCAGTATGTATGACTGCTGACAAATAAAAAAAAAAAACCGGGTATGTAATGGAATTTCATACATACTTCCCACCCTTGGGTCGGAAGGATTTTCATACAAACTTCCATACCTTGGGATGAAAGGATTTGAAGGGCGGGATAAAGGCGTTTCTTCCCTCTAATTGGTATAATTAGTATGTATTTTCAGAGCAGGTGTGATAAAAAATAATTTCCATCTCCGTAGCCGTCCATCCGCTGCGATAAAGAAAGAAAACGAATCTAAATACTTAACTTGGACTTGGAACCCGAAACTTTAGGGTTGGGATTCCGAAATGGGTTTCCTGATAAGAAAATTAACACTTAAATCTTTCCTTCTTTCAGTAACAAAACAAGTGAGTTAAATATAGGTACTTACTACAATGTTCTGTGGGAACTACAATATAGTTTGTGAATTATTTTATGAGTAGGTACTTAATTATATTAAAAACGTTGCTTGTTTTCTTTCAGGGAACTCGGGTTCTGTGTCCAGTAAGAACAAACAGCAAAAAGAAGTACCATTGATCATCAGGGTATGTTGTAGTAGTAGGTAATAGTAGTAGGTAGTAGTAGCAGGTAGTAGTAGTAGGTAAATATAATAATAAGTGTAGTTTTATTATTATTATATTTAGCCTATATCATCCCACTGCTGGGCAAAGGCCTCTCTTCCCCCTTTCCATGCATCGCGCTCCTGGGCCGATTCCCACCAGTTCTTGTTGTGGTCCCTCAGCTCGTCACTCCAACGTTTTCTAGGGCGGCCTCGACCTCGCCTCGTTTAGGACAAGTAAATTATTGTCCATCGCACTATACGATCTATTGTTCTGCGTAAACAATTACCGGACTAAAGGTGTGAAAGGTTCGGTACGCTGCTGTGGTTGAAAACAACATACCTATTATTTTTAACTGAAAGCCGACTCCGTGATTTTACCGCTTGAATAATAATAATAATAAAAAGTATTTATTCATAAAAAAATGGTAAGTAATGGTATTCATAAAAAATATACAGGTTATTTAATATCCTAGCTATGGCGCCAGAAAAATAGTAGTTTCTGGCGCCATAGCTAGGATATTAAATAACCTGTATTGATGTGTCGCACGCAGGCCCGTACCATAGTATAAATACCCGTACCTCGTCCGAATTAGTTCGATAAAGGGCTAACAATGACGTCTCGTTTTCGGGATTACAATAACCATCGTTCTGTGACCCCTCTTCGGTGAGATCTTCATGTGCATCTGCCAAACGCTATGTTGTGTTATTATGTGTGATCTTCATTCACTTGTTCCAATCCCGCAAAGGAACAATAACGTATTATCTAAAAATCAATCGATCTGCGGCGGGCGATGGGCTAGGCTCCTGTCATGCAAAATGGAGAATTTAACTGACTAAAAGGTGGTACAACTGTGTTTCTGCCACCCCGTATGGGAAAAGCGTGACTTGACGAGGGTCTGAAGAGGATAAGTGTTGTGTTTAGATTTTTTGGTCCATCTATTCTAATAAATAGAATGGATTTTACCAACAAAAAGTTATACGAGAATAACTATCCCGAGGATAACTTGTATGACAATGACAGTTCAAAATGAGGTGATCCGATCTGGGTGACACTAGTGTCTATGAAAAAGCAGAGGGTACCCTCGAGTAAAAGTTACTCTTTCGTTGGTAAAATCCAGCCTTAGTCGAAGGCCGGCATAAGTAGGTAGTATGTTATGGACACCTCAAAGAATAACTCTGCCAATTTTCAAAACTACAAATTATTTGGTCTGTTCGTCGCTTTGACTTAATTTTCCTATACTATTTACTACGCCAATTTCAAACTCCGAATCATCCAATTTCCCCGGACATCCATGAGAGAGTAACACCGGTTAGAATTGAATGCAATTTCATATTGGCTTCCAGATATTGAAATCACATTTTCTGCTTGAATGAATAAGTAGGTTTGAAGGCTTCGGCTAGTTTACTAGGTATTCGCTTTTAGTAGGTCAAGTCAGGTTTTCATTAGTTTACGCGTAGCCTAGCTTTTAGTAGGTCATACTGACTTATTACAATCCAGCCCCTTACACCGCGAATGGAAGCTTCTGCACCGACGCTCATCTTTGTTATGATTAATTTGTTTATCTACTCTCGTGTCGTAAACTAATAAAGTAATAGTACGTTTATAAAGTACGTCATTATGAATTCGATTTCAAGTTTGTAATTGTTTGTTTGTTGTTCGATTGTTTGTTTCCTCTTCCTCACACATTAGTTAGGGATCGTTCAACAATTACGTGATAATTATTGGCCGTTTTTTAAACCCCCCCCCCCCCCCTGTATGTGATCACAGCGTAATCTTTTGTTTTTAACCCCCCCCCCCCTCGCCTTGATGACGTAATCTTCGTCCGTGCTTAAAATTTTTGCTGTTTATTAGCACTGACACGTACCTATGTCATGTTTCTATGGGTCTTAAATGTAGGTAGGTATGTAATAATAGTTCGGGTAAAAAGCTAGTGGCTCTGTGAGCTGTAGACCTCGCGAGTATGTCGGTGGGAAAGCTGAACTGCTAACACACATAAAAAAATAACCCAAATAATTTTCTTTCAATAACACATACAAACTTATGAATGTACCTGGTTACGTACATGCAGTATGAAAGTAGCCGCACCAATAACTTTGTAAACTACATTTCGCGATCTTTAATACAACCTATTGACTTTTTACTAAAATTATATAGTCTGTTTCACTCTCATGGTCTTTACGAATCCAACGACACCTCATTTGTTAATATCCATCGAGCCGTTTGGGTTGTAGCGATTTTTTTACATTTTAAAACCCCATATCTCCGTCATTTTGAAAAAAATCTAAAAACTGGCTCGAGTAAAAAATTCTATTTATTTTTCCAACCTGCTCACAAAATTTCACGAGAATCGGTTCATAAATGCGACCTGTAGAGGAGAACAACCGGACAGACATACGAAAGCATTTTTGCCCAAACCTGAAACGGAGACGCTTCGCTCGCTTCGCTCGCTCGGTCAATAATATATACCAATTAATTACTGATCTGGGTGCACGGCAGTGCACCACCAAGTCGAGCAAGCACAGCCGTACCATCCTTTTCTCGAAGCAATTCAGGCCATATTCGACCCCCCTAAAACTTCGTTGTGGATAAAACAAGAAGCCTGATTTTTCTGTTACTAATTAGGCCTTATATCAACACGATATATTAAATTTTTTATTCAATTTGAACCAGTAGTTTAAGAATTGTAACATGTCAAAGTTTCCTCATTTTGTCACTGACTGACTGACCGATCATCAAAACTCCCAGGCACTTCTAGCAGACATAGAACCTTCAAATTTGGGATATAAATAGTAATTAGTATTCTTATTAAGGGAAAACTTAAACATTTCAAGCTTATGTTATAGTTTTCCAGAAAACCCATCTGCATCAATAACTTTGTAATCTTATATAAAATGTATAGGATTACAAAGTTACATTTGCAGTTTATGAATCATTGAATGCCCCTAGGAAAATATGCCTTTACAAACAAGATTCTATAAACATATTATGTAATACATACATAATATCACGCCTGTTTCCTAGAAGAGGGATACGTACATCCACCAGGGACCACCACTTACCACGGTCCAGGCATACATCCCTCGTTTCCTTTGGTTACCATTATGCTTAAATTATATATTACTAGCTGACCCGGCAAACGCTGTTTTGCCATATAAATAATTATAACACTTAGGGGTATGAAAAATAGATGTTAGCCGATTCTCAGACTACGAAGACAAACACTGTGACACGAGAATTTTATATACAGGGTGTAACAAAAAGGGTTTAACTCCCGAATGTATGTGGTTACTATAGGACCAACTTGATCAGAGCAACTTGATTTTTCACTTCTCCATATAAATCAGCCGAGCGCCCAGACCGAAATGTATGGGGAAGTGAAAAATCAAGTTGCTCTAATCAAGTTGGTCCCATAGTAAAAGTTGCTCAGAATGATGTCCCAAACCACATACATCCGGGAGTTAAACCCTTTTTGTTACACCCTGTATATATGTATGATGTACATTCCCGACAAAATGCTTCAAATATAATAAAACTATTCAATCAATAGAACAAATTGCGTTCTAATGCGACGGGAGTGGTAGCAGATTAATCCAATTGCTCGATAGATGGCGCTGCCTGTATTTTAACTCACGCTATGGTTTGAAACCGTCGCTAGCTTAAGTAGCGGAGTTGCTCGCCAGCGATTTCAACTAGTTGTTGATAATTTTTGTATCTGCATTAATTATTATATTTACTAACTATTTGGATTTGTTCATCTAGCACATTTGCCAGAACTAGTAGTCGCAATGGATTCGGAAATAGTGTATGTGAATGACCAACCATGCCCACACCGGATTGTACGGATACCTGGCGATGGGTCGTGTTTGTTTCATTCTTTGTCATTCTCTATGTATGAGAATATTGACTCGTCGTATGAGATTAGACTTGCTATAGTCGAGTATGTGGTAGCACATTGGGAAGAGTTCCAAGTTTATACTTGTGACGAGCACGGAGACCCTACATTAACGCTATGTTTTTTATTGTTATTGTAAAAGTACCAAAGGTACCAAATTTTAAAAAGTAGAACTTTACAAAAAGAAGTGAGATCCCATCAAAAACATCCTGTAAAAAATACCAAGTCTCGCAGCTCTGTGATTCTACCGTAAAAAGTTGTGAGATCCATGTTATACCAAGTCGGTTAACTGATTTAGTCCCTACTTAAGGGGCCTTCTGTCTTAAGTTAATACGTAAGATATTTTCATATCTATATTCAAATCTTTTACTTTTTAAATAAAAATATCGACTTGGCCATCGCATGAAGGCACAATGTATCTTCGAAATCATATCTACATTATATTAGGTTGTTTAGAGTATAATTGCGTTCTACACGATTAAAACTTGGTTCCAAAACTAATATATGTATACCTTTAACAAGCGGCAACAATAGAAAATGGAAGACTAGTGCAACAAAATTACTAATGCTCTAGTTATTTTCAGTCCATTAAATTCCAGTACCTTTCACTTCTTTATGCATTCGGAAGGAATTTGATGAAAAACCAGGTTTCTGGCTCTTAGTTCTGTGTGATAGATAACGTATTTGTATATATTTATTACACGATACATGACAGGACATAAAAACAGAAATAACATGTACCAAGGTCAGCTTATCTCTAAATAGAGATTTCTTCCAGCAGACCCTGGTTGTAAAGGACTAAACAAACTAAGCATGCGATGGCCAAGTCGATATTTTTATTTAAAAAGTAAAAGATTTGAATATAGATATGAAAATATCTTACGTATTAACTTAAGACAGAAGGCCCCTTAAGTAGGGACTAAATCAGTTAACCGACTTGGTATAACATGGATCTCACAACTTTTTACGGTAGAATCACAGAGCTGCGAGACTTGGTATTTTTTACAGGATGTTTTTGATGGGATACAATTTACATGTCGGAAATATATACTGAGATGAAAACCAAACGATAGCGCGAGGCAGACTACAACTAACGCCATCTAGGGGTGCCAAAAAATAACCCGACTGCATTTTCTTTCAATAAATACAAACTTATACCTGGTTACGGTCTACGGTAGGTACCTACCGAAATTGTTTATTTGGGACATCAACAGCAGAGGAGCATATTAAAATTATAAAACACATTAATTACAAATAAAATCAATACTTTATACCTGGTTACGTACATGGACTCATAGAGTATGAAAGTAAGAAAGAATGCAATAGAATCAATTAATTGAATCTGGCTGGTTTTGGTGTCATTAAAAAGGATATCATCATCATCATCATCATCATCATCTTCAGCCCACATCGACCCACTGCTGGGCTGGGCATAGGCCTCTTCTCTATAGCGCCAATCTCCCGGGTCCTGTGCCAATCGCACCCAGTGGGATCCCGACTATTCCCGTCGACTTGATAATATCATCGCGTCGGGCTGGTGGTCTGCCCACTTGCCTTGTCGCTCCCCGTGGCCACCACTCCGTGACTGCTTTGGTCCACCGTCCGTCGTCCCGTCTATTAGACGTCTTGGTACCCACAGTTCAGTTCAGTTCAAAATTTTTATTGACCATAAAATCATACATATTACTTAGTCAACGTCAATATAATATTAATATTTTTGTATACTACCGCCCGTTCGGAAGTTGTGGGCTTAGGGATGGAGCAAAGAAGGGCAAGAAACCTCCCCCGTACCTCTTTTAAAATATCAGAGCCTTAAAAATACAATGTTATGTATTTCTACTTAAGTCTAAGGAAATACACCGAGGAGAGACGTACTGACTCAGTCCATCGCCCCTCTTTGGATTTCTGTGCGCTGAGATGGTAAAGACCATGCAGTTTTGTCATCTAAATATTCTTTTAACTTATTCTTACCCACTGTCAAAGTACTCTTCTGTCCTCAAGCGAATGGGTGTGTTATGGGCCTATTAGACTATGCTGTCGGCAGGGCCGTCTGACTCACTGTCTCTTTCTAGTCGTTCCATATGAGTGAGACGTCTATACAAATCGTGCCCTGCCGACAGCGTAATGTAATAAGCTCTTTAGCTGTTCAGTTGATAGCGGTCGCTATAGTGTCATAGTCGTAGACAGAGAAAGGAATAGACGGAGTGCATGCGTACACCTTTGAGATGGAGATAGAGTTGGCTCTCGATAAGCATAAGGTTCAAAATCAGAGATTTTCTGCCACTCATCTGTCAAAACAAGAGCAAAATGGGCTTATAAACTGCCTACTGCTCACTTCAGAGGTCGCCACTGTGGACCGTCTATAAATTTGACAGTTCCTCTTAGTAAACATGTAAACAAACTAATTATTTTATGAATAAATTCTTTCAATGCCTCGTTGTGCAGCTGTTGATTGCAAAAATGTGGGGATTCATATATTCCCTAAAGACGCTAAAAGAAGAAAATTGTGGGAGACAGCTCTTCGTATAAAAAATTGGCATGCAAGTACTTCGTCAAGGTTATGTGCTACCCATTTCCTACCTGACGATTATTTTGGACCAAATTCGTATACAGGTGATAAATCTCTAATCAAAGTGTTGAAGAAAACTGCTGTACCGTCTTTATTTTCACATTCTAAGGTCAAAACAATCACACAGACAACACAACAACAACAGCGATCGGAACATTCACATCTCTGAACTCTTCCAAGTCAGGAATGACCGGGATCTCATCCTCGAGTTCATCTTCAACTCCGAGAAGGTTATTCTTGTCGTACGCCCTTAGTCTACAACAAGAAAATGGATTTTACAATAAAACCGCAACATAACCTTTATATCATAACAATGCCAGTTTATAACTTACCTTTCAATTAAAACTGCTTTTTTACCAACGATGGACGCTTTTCTTTTTCTCAGCTCGACTTTTAATTGAATCACACTCCATGTCGCATACATTGATATAGTTTATTTTGTTATTTCAATTATTCGTGAAACAATAACAACTAGACAATATGGCAGTTCTTAGACACCCCATAGTGCTGCCCTCTGCAATTGGCTTTCAGTTTCAAAGCCCATTCTCTGGCCAACAACAAAAACGCATACGCGGGTAAGGGACAGGTGATCGTTATTGTTTCTCGCTTACACAAAAATGATTCGTATCATGTCATCTCTTTCTTTTCTTTTTTTTCTGACGATGTGCCATCTCTATACTATACTCCCTTTACGGTCATAGTAGTCTTCATAATAGCATATAGTTTTGATGGCGGATGACAAGTCCGTAGTACCAATTTTTCCCACCGGAACAGCTAAGTTGGTGACTCTGTACAACTTTTTTTTTTCGTCGAATGTCGACGTTTGACACACGGCAAAAAGGGTATGCAGGGTGTAAATTGCATACGAACATATATTTGAGATACGTATAGTATTGATCCTAATTCCCTTATTACTATAAAAAAAATTGGTTGCCTGTAAAGTCGGTATACGGGCGAAAGTTTTACGTGACAACGACTTTGAGTGGTTAAATAGAAGCGCAAGACATGAACCGGTGTGTTGTGTATGCCTATCTCTCTCACTCTCTCTCTCTCGCTCTGTCTCTCTCGCTCTTAGGCGGGCTAACTGTGCTCGAGTGGAAGGGACGCGTGCCTTTCACTTTTTATGTCTGTCTCTCTCGCTCTTAGGCGGACGCGTGCCTCTCACTCGCTCTCATTGTGAGCGCATAACGTGAGCGGAGCGTAACGCAGTTTCTTGAAGTGTCTCCCGGCAAACCAATTTATAAGACGTTGTCACGTCAAAACGAACCTTTACTTGATTAGATTTCCTATTTAATAATCTGTGCCTATATTGCAAAGCTTTTGTAGTAAGATTACGCGACATGCTTGTGTAGGGTGTTGTAGTTACTACTAAATTAGTGAGCCCGTAGATGGCCCCAAGTCCAAACAAAGTGAATGCAAGACTATGGAAATTCGAATTCAAATTATTTATTTTTTATTGGCATAAAACTCCTTACTTTTGAAAATGATACAGATTGCTTAGTCAACGTCAATATAATATTAATATTTTTTGTATACTACCACCCGTTCGTTAGTTGTGGATTAGGGATGGAGCAAAGAAGGGCAAGAAGGGGATGGACGTACGGACATCTCTTTTTATGCCAAGCGTGCGCGAACTGGCGTCACCACCGTAATTTCGCCTCTAACGAGACAAGATACTAACTACTAACCCGGTCCATTATTCCCGCAGAACGGCCGAGTCCGCCCCCGTCTCTGCGTCCGTTTCGCCGTGACCTCCCAGACCGCCTTACCGGACCCCTCCCGCCGCCCGCCCGGACGTCCGGCCGCGCGGCTCTACTGCGCCCAGCAAGAACGATGCCGGGTGCTGCAGGTCTATGGCCGGCCGCAGGGAGATGTGGTGTAGACTGTAGTGTGTATGTTTGTTTCGCCGTGACCTCCCAGACCGCCTTACCGGACCCCTCCCGCCGCCCGCCCGGACGTCCGGCCGCGCGGCTCTACTGCGCCCAGCAAGAACGATGCCGGGTGCTGCAGGTCTATGGCCGGCCGCAGGGAGATGTGGTGTAGACTGTAGTGTGTATGTTTGTTTCGCCGTGACCTCCCTGACCGCCTTACCGGACCCCTCCCGCCGCCCGCCCGGACGTCCGGCCGCGCGGCTCTACTGCGCCCAGCAAGAACGATGCCGGGTGCTGCAGGTCTATGGCCGGCCGCAGGGAGATGTGGTGTAGACTGTAGTGTGTATGTTTGTTTCGCCGTGACCTCCCAGACCGCCTTACCGGACCCCTCCCGCCGCCCGCCCGGACGTCCGGCCGCGCGGCTCTACTGCGCCCAGCAAGAACGATGCCGGGTGCTGCAGGTCTATGGCCGGCCGCAGGGAGATGTGGTGTAGACTGTAGTGTGTATGTTTGTTTCGCCGTGACCTCCCTGACCGCCTTACCGGACCCCTCCCGCCGCCCGCCCGGACGTCCGGCCGCGCGGCTCTACTGCGCCCAGCAAGAACGATGCCGGGTGCTGCAGGTCTATGGCCGGCCGCAGGGAGATGTGGTGTAGACTGTAGTGTGTATGTTTGTTTGTATGTTTGTTCCAGGCTTAACTAATTGGTGGAATTTAAAAAATGAGGTGTTGTTGGATGCGCCATTTTTGTGGGAGTCACACTGGGTGAATTGAATGGAGAATCAGAAAATCTTAATGGAGTTAAATAGTTTATGGCTTCGGCACACCATCGGCACCGGTGGATCGGAAGCGGGCGTTTGTTAATGTTGTCAAATGAAACCAAATGCTCACCACAGTGACTGAGGGCCCGATTTCGAACCGCTCCGCCCTCCGTTTGGTGTGACATGCTTCATAAGAGCTTCTTGCTTATTACCCGACTACCAGCGAAACCAGGGGAGGGTATGTGGTTGACCTGTATTATGTATGTATGTATGTTTTTACAGGCTAACTATAAAATATTTTAAGGGGTTGTTAGGGACATCATTCTGAGCAACTTTCACTATGAAACCGATTTGATCAGAGCAACTTTAATTTTTGGAAAATAAAGTTGCTCTGATCAAATCGGTTTCATAGTGAATGTTGATCAGAATGTTAGTTCCCTAATAACCCCCTAAAATATGACTACACCCTTCTTTTACATTCTGTATAAGCAATGACTTAATAATAAAGAAGGTTAATAAATTACTATTATTAAATGAAATTTAAGATTGTATTAAATGCCAACTAAAAACAATAGGGTTATCATCACATGTTACATTTGCTTCAATAAGGAATTCATTCACCTAGTAATAATAAGCACCATTCCCCAAAATATACATAGTCAGCTACATAAATGTCACCCTGTGCCTCAGCCCTGTGCACAGATTAATAAAGAGTCCCTGTGTATACCTGTCCTGTTGTTCAATCATCAATGTAACGTGTCCTTAGGTATAGTTAGTTATTAATTATGATTAATCAATCAATTAATCCAGACGTCAATAAACCAAATAGGTACTTTTGCAGACATACTTATGTACCTACCTTAACTCATTGATTTTGTTAACTCATTGATTGTGTAAATTTAATTTTTGGATAAGTAGGTATTATATTAGTAAAGAATGTGAGTTCTTGAATGTTTTATTTTGAGTCATTTACCTCCTCTCTTCATTCTTGCGTGCGAAGCAACGTGTGTAGTGTAGGCAGGCCAGTGAAGATATAATCTTATCTTAATAATTACACTGGGGAACAAAAATCAACTTTTCTTCTGTTTTATCAAGTTTTATAACTGTTTTTAGGGTTCCGTACCCGAAGGGTGCCAAACGGGACCCTATTACTGAGACTTCGCTGTCTGTCCGTCCGTCCGTCCGTCTGTCTGTCACCAGGCTGTATCTCATGAACCGTGGTAGCTAGACATTTGAAATTTTCACAGATGATGTATTTCTGTTGCCGCTATAACAACAAATACTAAAAATCAAAAGGAATTTAATATTAAGGGGGGCTCCCATACAACAAACGTGATTTTTTTGCTCATTTTTGCTCGATATTGATAATGGTAGCAGGTAGACGCTTAAAATGTTCACAATATATTGAGTATATTATTTACTTAAAAAAAAAAAAAAATTTAGGGGGCCCCCATACAAAAATATATTTTTTTTGCGGTTTTTTATAGATAATGGTACGGAACCCTTCGTGCGCGAGTCCGACTCGCACTTGGCCGGTTATTTAGATACAGGCACCCGCCGAATTCGCACAACTTAGCTCACCTTGTATTCCAAACAGACTAGTAATCAAGTAAAAATTCAAAACTTTTCATGATGTAGGTAATCACTAAACAGAACTTATACAACGACCCTTGGAGGAACGCGGCCGTTCCTACGTCCGTATACCGTGTTGCTCGAAGACAACGACCCCAACAGATCAAGCCTTCTTGGACTATTTTGAAAATCCACAAGAAGTCAACAATAAGGCCTAGATACTAGGGTTGTAACGGAGGCGTCTTATCGGAGGCGGAGTCGGAGGCGGAGGTGAAGAGCTTCGCCTCCGCGGAGTCGGAGGTTAACGGAGGCGGAGGCGGAGATAGAAAAAATATGTATTTTTGGGAAAAGTACCTATTTATTTAAAAGCTGGACATACTTACACATTACACTTTAACAATAATTTTTAACGGTATTCATAGTTAAGAAGAGGCAATTTAGGTACTATATCATTCAAAACAATCGAGGTTCAGTCACAACACAACTATGTATTTACAACTGCGAGCTAGAGTCTGTTTCAAGTTTAAATTCCCCTGGATCAAAGCATTTTCGTTCTTGACCTTTGACAATAAAGACTTCGATAAAGGAACTATTCGGTGAAACGCAATCTAGTGAAAAAGTCGACAGGTTGATTCCTGTCAACATACCTACCCACCGCCCGCGCATTCCATTTGCACAAACAATCTTCACTTTATTCAGTTGCGTTCTCATATCAATACTCAGCCGAGCGGCCGTGATGCCTAGCGTCGCTACTGTCACATTGCGTGTACATTTTTGAACGTAAATAAACTCCGTTAAACCTCCGTTCAAAAATGGCGGAGGCGGATTCGGAGTCGGAGGTATGATTTCTTTCGGAAGTTCCGAACTTTCGGAGGCGGAGGCGGAGCTCCGTTACAACCCTACTAGATACCTAATTTTGGATGTAGAAGCTGTATTTTGGCGTCTCGTTTATGATCAAATAACAAAAGTCCCTACTTTAAGAGCACAAGAGCCCTATGATTTGGCTTGAGTTGAACCATCTTAGAGGTCTCTAAACCACGAACGAATTCTCTCGATTTTCATTCACTGAACGAATGCTCTCGATTTTATGGCACAACACTATTTGTTTTTCGGCAAAAACAGGTATCAATCACTCGACCTGTCAAATCACTTTGATTCACGTGTAGTTAGCATCTTAGACGCTGTAGCTGTAACTGTAATCGATTATGGCGTTGACGGCGATGTCAATTCAATTCAATTCAATTTTTGGATATAATGGCTTCCATCTATTATATTAGATGATTCTGCCAGTGTCAAGTGACTAAGATGGCACGTATTTATAGCAGTTGACCGGTTTTAACGATGTTCAAGTACCTCGGCGATGTCGCGGAACGCAGGGCTATATTACTCTGTGTTCAGTGTTCACAAGGCCGCGTTCCTCCAAGGTAGGTTCACTTCAATTCACTACCGCTGTATGTACCGATTATACGACGACTGTTGATCTATGTGACACACACAAAATGACAAAAAATAAAAATAACAACAAAAGTTTGGTTAAAATGGTAGGTAAATCTATTGTTCTGAGAGGTAAATAATGGTTTGACATCTGTCAGTGTCGACGGAGGGATGATATCGCTGATAGCCCGTCATACTGTGCCGTCGCGGAACACAAGGGGTGTCGTGTCGGCTGTGGGCTGCTGTGTGTGTGTGTGTGCTGCTGCTGCTGCTCACAGAGAAAGTAATCACTAGGTATTATACGTTTTGTGCTGCTGGGCTGAAGTGGGCTGGGCTGGGCAGTACTGGGCACTTGCTTTGCTTGACGTCTTGTTGAGTTGACAGCTATGCTGTTGTCAACTTGTCATTTTCTTTCACATTTTTTTTGTTTAGTTTCCTAAAATTGTCGCAGGATCGCGATTTTCGAATTAATTGTTTTATCTACGAATTTAATCCGCTGCATTGATTTCTCAACGCGTAGAATTCAAAAGACAGTATAGATCATCGAAGTGCGTAAAACATAACTTGTGGAAGACATCTAGTTAGGAGTAAAGTGAAAAAAAAAAACATTTCGCTGATGCCGTGACAAAAATCATCCAAGATGAGTAAAATGTCTAAGAACAAGTTGAATTTGACCCTGCCACCGGGGTCAATTGACTCTGGGCCGGCTATAACACCAGCAATCACGACGCCACAGTTGAAATCTGCGACTGCTACTGAGTGAGTACTATCAATTCCTAGAAAACCTATGAAGTACCTAGAAAAACTATGAAACAAGGAGTGTCCCTTTTCACATAGTTTCCTATACAGCCTCAACAATCCAAGGGTTTTGTATAAATAAAGTGCTGGTAATGTACATACAATTTATTTTCCTTCAAACACACTTGGCAGCTTAGACGAGCTCTACGTACGGCCACAGATACTATAAATCTATAATATTATACTAAATTACAGATAGACCACGTAGAACAAAATATATGGTAGGTAATGTAAATGTATCCAATAATATAAAATAACAATCTAACTAGCACTGTCAGAGTGTTGGTAAGGGGGGCGGTACCCGCTACTCTACTTTTTTAGTGGAAAGCCGGCATAATTTATATGACAATGACAGTTCAAACTGAGGTCATTCTTAGGCTGGATTTTATAAACGAAAGAGTAACTTTTACTTGAGAGTACCTATCTTCTACTTTTTCATAGACACCAGTGACACCTAGATCAGATCACCTCATTTTGAACTGTCATTTGTAATACAAGTTATCTCTCTTAACCCTTGGGCTGGCAAATACCCGCAGCGGGCAGATTTCAAAATAAGTTGACTGGCAAGCGCCCGCAGCGGGCGGACTAAGATTGTAGCGAAAAAAAACATGATTTTCTTTAGAAATGTATTATTTTTAGGTGATAAACAGGTTGGTGTTGTACATATTGTATAAATAAAACAGAAAGTTAGTAAAAAAGTGCTTAATTTAAAACTTATTTGGGTTCATATCATAAAAACAGAAAAAAAGTCATAAATGCTAGGTTTGACCCTGGACTAAGATTGTACCAAAAAAAACATGATTTTCTTTAGAAATGTATTGTATTTAGGTGATAAACAGGTTGTGTTGTACATATTGTATAAATAAAACACAAAGTTAGTAAAAAAGTGCTTAATTTAATACATATTTGGGTTCTTGTCATAAAAACGGAAAAAAGTCATAAATGGTAGGTTTGACCTTGGACAGCTAGGCTCACGAATACATTATTGTTTTCATTCTTATACATTAAACTAGCTTGATTCATGGCGATTCTAAAAATATAGGGGGTTCCTATCCTTTTATACAATAATACGCCGTGAGCGACGTTTTAATAGGCGCAGGAACAGGCCGCGGTCACCACCCACAGAGCCTCTGCCAGCCTTTGCCAGTTGAGCGGAAATTTCAAAATGTGGGCCGCCACAATAAGAATTATAACTTTTTGTTGGTAAAATCCAGGCTTAGAAAAAGTAGAAGATACTCTGAGTAAAAAGTTACTCTTCATTGGTAAAACTCGCTCTAAGAAATATTAATAGTAGATTGTTTACCAAGGGAGTAAAGAACTATTTTTAGGGCGAGAGTGTTTTTTGACTCCTGAGCGACCGAGGGATTCTAGAGTTGAGTCCCGAGTGTAACGAGGGACTCAAAAGTAGAATCCTGAGGGAGCGAGGGATTCAAAGTACGTCACTCGAGCCAAAAATAGTTTTTACTCCTGAGGTGGACACTCTACTTTTCATCACCCTCTATGAGAAAAGTAGTAAGTAATCAATAAAATAACATACATGTACCTATACAGGGTGTAACAGAAAGGGGTGTACATGCGGAATGAGGGACATCATTCTGAACAACTTTCACTATGGGATCGACTTGATCAGATCAACTTTATTTTTAACTCAGTACATTTCGGGCCTAGCGCTCAGCTGATCTGTATGGTGGAGTGAAAAATAAAGTTGCTCTGATCAAGTCGGTCCAATTGTGAAAGTTGTTCAAAATTATGTCCCTAGCAACCTTCTTTCGGCTTGTACACCCCTTTCTGTTAGACCCTATATTTATTCAAGTACACAATTGTCGTGATATGTTGTGTGGTTGTGTGTAATGGTTTGTTGGAAGAAATCTCTTGTTATCTGTTATAAGATTTCTGTATGTCATTCTTGTCTTAGTACAATAAAGAAATTACGAATTACGAATATGTCCTCCACATAGTTAAAGCTTGTTTAGTATTGGCTAAATCTTGAAAATTGGTTCAAAAAGCATTTTCATATAACCACTACTTTTTACATACCTATATTCCTCGTGATTTTATTGGTAACAGATCTTGTATTTGTCATTCGCGTTTGTTGTTATCATCTGGAGTTAGACACTCACTTTCACTCATATTCTTTACTCATATCCGCAAACGAAATTGAAATAATTACAGCATTCAGGTTTGCCGCGCTTTGTTTACAAATTTTCCACAACTTTTTAAATTATTTGGTCCGTGTTTCGATATCAATTCTGTAAGGTTGTTTCTCTGTTGTCACCAATCGGTGTTAATCGATTCGGTCGATCGGATTATCTAATCTGTGTCGAGTACGCATTTTAGTACAAACTTTTTTTTTTATTGGCTGCGTTTTGAATCGATCTCTCTTTTAATTGGGTCTGTCAGCCTGAGTGGTAGTGAAACTGATTAGTGACAGCATTTTTTCCTTTGTACTGGCAACAAAATTAAAAAGTTACTTTTAGTCCCTAGGGACTAAATGACCTACTTTAGTCCCTGTTTGCCGGGACTAAAGTAGATCTTTTTGAATAGATGTGATGAAAATATTATTAAATATTTGTACCGTCTCACTAATAAAAACACTCCATAATCTGTTTGATAAATACTTTCTTACTCTGAGACTAGTTACTCTTAGGTTGAAAGTTTTAGTCTGTGTTTATTAATAAGACGGATAGACACTAGGTAGAGAATTGAATTCTAGTTTATTCATAGTTCGAAATGGTAGGTACACAAATGGCAATTTAAGTGGTTAGCTCTTATACCGTTTGGTAAGGATTTTGTAAGGACTGTCTAGTGTCTAGTCCTTTCTGGCACTTTGCACCTTTGGGTGCAATCAATATCTACTGGAAATTTATGTGTTGATATGTGTGTTTAGTACCGCCCAGACAGAAACTGAGATGTGAGGAACTAAAGGCTTGTGTCCTGCTAGTCAAAAGAGATACTTTTGGGGCATTCCATAGTGACTGGTGGGACATTTTTCTCCGGAATTCAACCAATCATGAGCTATAATTGTGTTATAGAATCTTACATAATAGTAAGATGTATCTTATAACATAGAAAAATAATGAGTTTACAAGATCCCTTAATTAAAATCCCCAGATACTTTCAGAATCTCTTGTGATTATTATTTGAATGAGTGTGACTGGTGGGACAAGAAAAATCCTTCTCTCTTACCGCCAAGTACTTGAAGACCAATTTTAGTTCGACCACTAAACTTTCAAGAGAGATTTTCTTCTTATCGTATAGTATATCTTATATTATTTCATTTTCATTAATAATTAGACTGATTACCTTTCGCAGAATTTAAAAAAAAAATTTTTTTGTTGTGACTGGTGGGACATGCATCCGAAACAGCATTTATTTCTCGATGTAATTTATTAGGATTAAAGTTTCCAGCAAAAAAATATCAATTTTTTATTGATTTAAAATATTTTTCTTTGCAAGTTAGTGCAAATGCGGACTTTCAACTCAATCAGCTATAATAATTAGAAATAATTTGAGAAATTCTAAATTTGAGGTATTTTCCTCTTTCTCATGGAATGACCCTTTTGGGAACTGTCAAAATGGTAATTTTGTTCCTGAGTTCATGTGGTGTGTGGCATAAAATGCTGTTTTTCTGCACAAAATTTTCTGTATACTATAATCATTGAACTACATGGTAGCTCAATGTATATAATACAACAGTTTGTATGCTTCAACTTCTGACTTATACCTAGATTTATTTGATTACCTTGGATTTTGGATGCAACAGAATTCCCTGATTTCTTAAGCTGAGTTGTTGTCAATTGTTTTCATAGAAGACGCTACTCTCTGAAAATAACGTATAATTAACTTGTGCTATTGAAAAACCAAATCAATGTAATAATTATTCCAGACGTCAAGGCCTTGCCGGAAAGTCAAAGACCAGCATTGAGGCTCTCACAGAAAGACTGGAACAGATAGAAATGGATGACACACAACGGCGACGGATAGAGGTCTTCCTCTGTCAGAAGGAGAAGATTGGAGAACTCAGTGATGACGACTTTGAAAAGCTTGGTGAATTAGGTGAGCTTTATGAGCTTCTTCTACATCTTCAGGGGGGTTATAGTGCCTGCACCTGGCCCACTTGAGCGGTGCCTTTGTGCTTTTCCCCTGCACCTTGTCTTCTATTCAGCCATTTCAACCCCTGCACTGGTCTGAGGAGATCAGAGACATATTAATGAGAAGAAGAATTCAGCTTCAATGAAGTTGTACCAAGCTGGTAGGAGAAAGATAGAAGACTATGTTGAGGTGGATGATTTACTATTGTAACATTGCAAATGATGTACAGCCAAGTCTAGCCTTTGTTTCCAGGCAGACATAAATGCTTTTTTTATGCTATGTTGCGAATTTGTGAGTAACATAAGTAAATCAATCTTTAACTATGTATTAGCTCACGCAAATAACATGAAGACTTTTCCCATGACGCAGGCTTTTCTAGTCACTGACTAATCTTTGTAACATTTTTCATATTGATTTTATTAACCAATATTTCTTCATATTTTTTTCATTATTCAAACATCCTAACCCCCCAGGTCAAGGCAATGGTGGAGTGGTGATGAAGGTCCGTCACAAGTCCACTGGCCTCATCATGGCTCGGAAGCTCATCCACCTGGAAGTGAAGCCGGCAGTCAAGAAACAAATCATCAGGGAGCTGAAAGTCCTACATGAGTGCAATTTTGCCCACATTGTCGGATTCTATGGAGCGTTCTATAGCGATGGAGAGATATCCATTTGTATGGAGTACATGGATGGTGGTTCGTTGGATCTTATACTGAAGAAGGCTGGGAGGATACCTGAGTCGATATTAGGTGAGTTTGGTATTGGTACTGATCACAGATGAGCTAAAAGATAATTGAAACAAAAAGTAAACTTTAGAAAAAACCGACTTCCACAAACCCTATTTGATTAGATTGAGTTTAATACAAACTGTAACCCCTTTCCCCCCCCCCCCCCTTGGGGAATTAATTTTGTCAAATCCCATATCAGTGCTACCCCACGCTACTAAGGAAGGAAACCCTGTACAAAGTTTCATGGCTCTAGGTCCACCGGTTTAGGCTATGCATTGCCTGCCCGTCAGCCACGCATTGTATTTGTACCTAGTATTGAGCAGTTCTGGTGGCCATATGTGGTCTTCATCAGCAGTTTCGCATCACAATATTATGCTTACCATGTGCATTTGCACGAGTTATTATGAAAAACACAAAAATCACTATAGGTCTGCCTATAATATTTGAAGAGTTCCCTCGATTTCTCCAGGATCCCATCATCAGATCCTGACCTGGTGTCAATGGGACCAATGGGAAGGTAAACCCTTTCAAACAAAAAAATAATTTTCCAAATCGGTCCATCCGTTTAGGCGCTATCGGGGTAGAGACATAAAAAAAAACATCCGGACGAATTGTAAACCTCCTCCTTTGGGAAGTCGGTTAAAAATACATAAATTACCTAGTATCAAAAGAAAATAAATAAATTACCTATTATCAAAAGAAAATACATAAATTACCTAGTATCAAAAGAAAATACATAGATTACCTAGTATCAAAAGTCCATGAATGTTCCCTTCCCGCCATGGAGCATGGATGTTTACCTAGATACAAGTAAGATTGAGTTTTTTCATTACCAGACGTACCGTGTTTCGAATGACACGTTAAGCTGTAGGTCCCGGCTACTTACGTTACTGTACAGTACCCGGCCGTTGTTTTGGCACGTCGGGTCTCGTCTCGCTCTCTCTCTCTCTCTCTCCCGCCAAGTCAAACCCCGAGTATCCTACTAAAAACTAATGGCCGGGTACTGTACTATACTTGCCTAGCAAAGATAATATACAGCTTAACCCATCGTCAAGACACGTTACAAAAATAATAAACAACATACCTAACATAACATAGCGTCACGCCTTTTCCCATACGGGGTGGTAAGGCACAATTGTGCCCACTTATTCAACACTACATTTTGCGTGACAGGGGGCTAGTCCATCGCAGCTATGGAGTAATGAATTCCTCACGATGTTTTCCATCGCCGTAATAAAAAACTAAATAATTACACAAACAAACTGCTCCAGGAATCGCCCGGCCCAATGGTCCCCATTACACTGGCAGCGTTTCCACGCTGCACAGAGCGAGAGGATATCCTCTTGAACAGGAAAGCCCCGGAGCGGTTGTCAACGCCCCGGCGCCCCTCAAACGACGAACCCATAAATTACCAGGCACGATAACCTCCGCGGTGCTCCGAGGGCTGAGCTACCTGCGCGACAAGCACGCCATCATGCATCGCGACGTGAAGCCGTCAAACATTCTCGTGAACAGCAACGGAGAGATCAAGATCTGCGACTTCGGGGTCTCCGGTCAGCTGATCGACTCGATGGCCAACTCGTTTGTGGGCACACGGAGCTATATGTCGGTGAGGGTTTACCTAGCAAAAGCGAACCTTTCTTTATCTCTACATCTATCCAGCCTCCAACACCCACTGTTGAGTAAAGGCCTCCTCTTCATTACGCCATTAATTGCGGTCCTGGTCGAATGTATTAGTCTGACTGTAGACTTAGTACATTTTGTTGCCTCGGCGGTCTTTTTCATCCATTGCCCATTATTATGAGCCTCTCTCTTCATAAAACAATATACGTCATAAATATTTTTTCTCACTTTTCTGTGTAAAACCATTTCGTAACTAAACACTTTTGTGCGCGATGATATTTGAGAGCCGAGCGAGACGTGGACACAGCGCGGGAATGAAAGGACGACTGACGATGATGACGAACCAATAGCGCGCCGGCAAGCATGCGGGCGGGCGGGCGGCGCGTGACCCGCCCGCCCCGCGCCGCACCTCATACCACCAAAACAGACCTTTATATCGCCTATGGGCTTTGTTTTTGTTTGTCGGGCTAGTGGCAACAAAGTATGACAAACAAAAACACATTTTTATCTATTTATTTATTATTCAAAGGCAAGCATATCTCTAACAATAGATTATCATGTAATACAGTGTTTAAGGTAGGGACAGACTGAGCCCACGTTGCAACGTATGCAACGCATTATGATATCTAAACGCTTAAATTAGGAAAACCTTTGAATCAGAAACATGCTTATCATACGCAACGCTAAACACGCCGCCGTCCCACGCAACGTTTGACCTGTCCGTTCAGATCGGCGTGGGGACGTGGGAATCATACGCCATTCCACGCGTACGACCAGTGTGTTTACGTTGCATACGTAGGCTCAGTTTGTCCCTACCCCAATGGGCATGAATCGCTCCCCATGCTTGATACAAAAATGTTCGAACCCCCTCTGGTTGCAATATATTTTTTGCAATATGTACACAATTTGTATTCGTCTCGTTCCCCAGCCGGAGCGTCTCCAAGGCACGCACTACTCGGTGCAGTCGGACATCTGGTCGCTCGGGCTGTCGCTGGTGGAGATGGCGATCGGCATGTATCCCATCCCGCCGCCGGACGCGAAGACGCTCGCCGGCATATTCGGCGGGCAGAGCGAGGACCATTCGCCGGGACAGGTACGCGTTTTGCATTTCTGTCATTCATTTCGTTCATTCACTCACGACCGATGACGGGACCAGTATCTTTTTTTATTTAACAGTATCTTGCATAGTGTCCCACTGCTGGGCAAAGGCCTCCCCTATCTCAGACCATTCCTCCCTGTGCTGTGCTGCCTCCACCCAGTCCGGCAAATACCTGTCCAGGTCGTCCCGCCATCGACGTCTCGGCCTGCCTCTATTTCGGTGACCATCAGTGGGTATCCATTCGGGGTGGTCAGTTTGGTCCATTTTTGGGGGTGCATGCGGCATACGTCATGAATGACGACATGTAAAGGGGCCATCAAATGCTGTCTTTTTTTGCACAAAATTGACTTTATAAAATATGTCTGCTGGAAATATACAATTCTGAGAATGTCAAGCCATTTTGTACATGATGATTCAACTTAAGACTTGTTCCTAGATTTATTGGATTACCTTGGCCACAAGCCTATTGTAGGCCTACGGGAAGTACCCTATAGGTTTTGGTTCCATTTACGATGAAAATCCAACAATTTTACAGAATAAACGATCGTATCGTTCGATTGCGTTGACCTAGAAGTTGATTTTTTCACAGCTTTATACGACTACAGACCTTAACAATTTATATTAATTATTTCAGCTTGATACTTCCACGCGTTCTTGATATAAAGGTGACACACGGACAGACGGACGGACGGATTGGAACCCCAAAAATTATTTGGGCTCCTCGACTACATCGTAAATGAGCCACCAGCCAACCCCCACACCACCCTACCTTCATTGATTATGTCAGTCTACACATTTCGTTCACTCACTCAGTTCTGCGAAATTCAATCTGCGAAACTCCTCGAGTACAATTGAACGAGCCATTTCCCAGCCTCTAACTACCATCTTTTCGTCACCATCACCCCCGTTTAAGGCGCCTCACAAATAAATTAGGGGTGCTTTTTTCATGCGTATGTCAGGAAATATTCGGCAAATCGTAATCAATTTCTGGTAAAATGTAATTTGACTATATAATCTAGGGTTTCCATGTTGGAAAACGTGTTTGGATAAAATATCCCCGATAGAAAATAAATCCAAAGTCAACCCTTTTTTCCAATATTTTTTCCTATTTTACCGCAGTAGTAGTAAATATGATCTATTAATTGTAATATGTGGGGAATTGTTGTTAGCGATTTGAAATATGATAATTATGTAATACCCTGAAATAGCTTATTTTGTATGTTTTTTTTCTTTTTGGCGCTTACGTTGATTCAGATTAGGTGCGAGCGCACAATTGCCATCCCACTTGTTCCTATTCCCGAGTAATATTCGCTCCTCACTTCCGCAATGTTCGTTGACCTTGGTTTGTAATTGTTCATACTTCGCCTTGAATGAATCGTTCACTTAAGGCGCCGAACTCGCCGCGGCCGATGGCTATCTTCGAGCTGCTGGACTACATCGTGAACGAGCCGCCTCCCAAGCTGCCGGCCGGTATCTTCTCCGACGAGTTCAAGGACTTCGTCGACAGATGCCTCAAGAAGAACCCGGAGGAACGAGCGGACCTCAAGAGTCTCATGGTGAGACTCCTGTTTACTACAAAGGCTGGATTTTACCAACAAAAAGATATTCGAAAATAACTATCCCGGGGATAATTTGTATGACAATGACAGTTCAAAATAAGGTCATTAAGCATTAAGCATAATATTGTGATGCGGAACTGATGATGAAGACCACACATGGCCACCAGAAATGCTTAATACTAGGGTAGGTACAAATACAATCTACTATGCGTGGCTGACGGGCAACGCATAGCCTAAACTGAATGAAATTTTGTACAGGGGCTCCTTATGTAGAGTAGGGAGGGTAGCACTGAGATGGGATTTGACGAAATTAATTTCACTTTGGGCAATATGGGGTTACAGTTTGTATTAAACTCAAAAAGCACTTGACATTGGTTTCTTATCAAATAGGGTTTGTGGATTTATTTAGCGTTTGGTCGCTGTCGTCAACGTCACAACTCTTAAAGGTGGCAGCTTGAGCAGCCAATTGATAGCCTCTTCGACAGCGGAGTGGACTTTTTGCAGTCCTCCCTCGATCGACCATAGAGGACAATCATCCGTCAGGTGGGCCATGCTCTGAATGGCTCCGCGAGATCAGAAAGGGTTGTCTCTGTAACCCCACTTGAACATTAGTTCGGCGCAGCGGCCCTGGCCAGTCCGGAGTCGGTTCAGCTTGGTCCAGCAGTTGCGTGGAAGGTTGAAACCGTGTGGCCGATCGTTTGGGTTTTTGTGGAGATCCATCTCTCCGCCTATTTCTCGGCTGCTGACATGGCTCCCTCGGAGATTTGGGACGCGATCAATCCGAGGGTCTCCGAGATTTGAGGCGAAGGTCGCTTGGAGGTCCTCGTTGATGGGGAGGCGAGGCCGCACCATGGACCTGCTGCCCACCACGCCCAACTCTAACGTGTCCCCTTATATGTGTATTACAGAGCCACAGCTGGATCCGCGCGGCGGACTCGCCCCGCGCCGACATCGCGGGCTGGGTGTGCCGCACCATGGACCTGCTGCCCACCACGCCCAACTCCAACGTGTCCCCTTTTTCTTCATAAGCTGCAAGAAGTGCATACTTTCCACAGCGAAAAATCGTAAGACAACAGTGACTTAACCTAACCTGCAGTCGCTTTAATAAAATAGTGAAACATAATTGTCACTGGTATTTTTTTCATTTGTTTTACTATTTTCTTTACGCGAACAGGCTATAATGTAACCTTTAACCACATATACTATAATATTATACTAATACAGGTAGACCACCTAGAACAAAATTTGACACCGGCGTAAACTGAGATGCTACGGAGGCTTCTTTCGAGCCCATTATCGCTTGGTGCAGCACCATCGAAAAATTGCAAATACCACGAGATGGCGCTAAGATATACAGGATTTATTCTAAGATTAGCGCCACCTAGAAGTATGTTAACTGAAACCATGGCGTTTAAAGTACAAATCTTACTCCTCACGCCATCCTTTTTTTTACGAAGGGTTACTAATTCTAATTTGTATGAGATGAGCACCCTGTCCTTTAACCTAACTTTACTTTACCTTACTTTACCTTACCTTACATTACCTACCTTACCTTACCTTACCTTACCTATTTAACCTTACTTTACCTTACCTAACCTAACCTGACCTAAATTAACATACACTCATCGTCAGATGAATCTCACCGTCAGATGAGCCGCAAATTCCGATACCCATCCATTATCTGTTTCTATGTGGCATTTGTTTCGGGTGCTTCCGCGCTCCGGACGTGTTTCCCGGCTACTCCGTGGCTACTCAGAGGCCCTGATACCTATAATGGATAACTTCTGACAGTCGGATTGGCCTCAATCTTCCTCGTGTCCGAACCGAGACCTATGCCTCTCGGTGCACATTGGGCCTGCATTTATTTATCCATTATCTCAATTTTCAGGTCAAAACATTTCACAAGAGGTAGCGGGTGACACTATCGACGAGGATGTGTCTGGAGAATAGACAGCGCTATGTCAACTCTATACACAGATACCATTGTACCATTCGTTATGTTGGGCTAACGCAAATTGTATGCAGTAGCTCTGTTCTGTGGCTTTAACGGCGCCGCGGCGGGGCGGCAGCGGGGCGGGGCGGGAGCGGTGCGGGTGACGAATACAAGGAACAAGCAGTGGCTTGATTCTGGCGCCTTCGATATACGGATATCGAGACCTATATTATCAGATTCCCATACAAAATCACTCGATATAGGTGTAGATATCGTATATCGAGACCAGGGAGCACTTATCCAGGTGGAGAGCGCATAGATACATTTTCCTTTGAAACACAACTCACTAATTTACGGGCGGCGGGGGACGAGGTAAGAGAGCTGTGATTGGTCAGCCGCTGCGAAACTGTCTGGCGGCCCGTCATCGTCGTACATAGGTTGCGTACGTTGAATACAACTAACCTTTGGCGAGCCGCATTCCTCCGCAATCGCAGTTAATTAGATATATAGTCTCCAGATTCTCATAAAAAATCACTCGATATAAGTGTAGATATCGAATGCGCGGGAATCATGCCACCGGAGCATGATTCTCGCGCATTCGATACACGATATCTAGACCTATGTCGAGTTATTTTGTAGGGGAATCTGTCAATATAGGTGTAGATATCGTATATCGAAGGCGCGAGAATCGACCCGCGGTCGCACTAAGCGGGCGGTGTATCGACCCGCGGTCGCACTAAGCGGGCGGTGTATCGACCCGCGGTCGCACTAAGCTGGCGGTGTATCGACCCGCGGTCGCACTAAGCGGGCGGTGTATCGACCCGCGGTCGCACTAAGCGGGCGGTGTATCGACCCGCGGTCGCACTAAGCGGGCGGTGTATCGACCCGCGGTCGCACTAAGCGGGCGGTGTATCGACCCGCGGTCGCACTAAGCTGGCGGTGTATCGACCCGCGGTCGCACTAAGCGGGCGGTGTATCGAAAGCGCACCCGCGCTATTGTGTCAGTTTGGCGGCCATTTTGTCATACAATCTTCCAACGATCTTTTGGCGCGTGACGTTTCCGGGGGGCGTCACTTCTACGCAACTTAATGCAACGAACCTGTCATCAGCAGACAGACCTTTCATTCATTATTGGTCATCAAGCGGTATTTCCACCTGTCACCGCGCGCCAAAGGATCGTTGGACAGCTGTACATTTTTTTTAAATTTTATTCATTGTAGTTGTAATTCTATGGGTACCTACTCAATGTAGTTGTAATTCTATGGGTACGTTCTCAATGACCTGAAATAAAGGTTTATTATTATTATTTAGCAATATCGACAGCCGCCCGACTCCCGAACCGGTTTTGTGCCGAAACCGTTATTCTGTATTGCTGATATCAATCGCAATACCTTACTGAAGAGAATCGCGATATGTCGAGAGATACAGAATCCAGCTACCAGTCAATGCCGCTGGGGTAATGTAGATGTTACGAGAATTAGGGCCGCGTAGTAAAATAAGACTATCGCAAGTACCAATTTGTTTCTCAGATTATATAATTTTGCTAAGAATCTAAACAGAGACTGAGAAGTTTTTTGCTAATAATAATTTAATTATAAGGTGATTTTTCCATTGAAATTCGGCGGTATGTATGATTTCTGGCCCGAATTCTTGTATGTGCATAAAACCACATCATAAAAAGAGCTAATGTGAAGCGAGACATTTTGTCATGGCCCGAAACTCGCGTATAATCATTTTGAGGCTGGTCTACAGGTCAGGAATGAATACTGAAACCAATATCTATCACTTTCAAAGTAATGCGAACCTAAATAACTGACTTCTCAATCTGGTCGCATAACCCGATTGACTCTACAAAAATAATACGACCAAGTAGAAGTGGTCTTATTTAAAGACTAATAAAAACACTCGATTATACTGACTGATGTTGAAGATGAAAACAACGGCTTAAGAACGCTATTCATTTCTGAATACAAGCATGACTAGTCTCAATCATTTGTCTAAAACATATCACAATATTATAGATCAACCATTTTTAGGAGCCCATCGTTCTGCATTTGGCTAAATTGTAATGTAATGAAATTGTAAAAAAGTACACATGACTTGAAAAGCAGATATTTTGATCATAAATATGCAACCGAATGCTTTCCAATTCATATGCAAGATATATGATCCAAGGAAAGTAGACACAATCCTGCTTTTTAGAGTCACATACTGAGGTATTGAGAAAATTGCACTTTTGTGTCAATTTCTTCCGGCAGAGGCGCCATTGGCTTTCAACTGAGCAGTCACTGACATTTTGACTGCAGTGTTTAGATCTACAGCAACTAATTAACCGTCTACTCGATTTCCCTTTAACCACTCCTTAATCTTGATTTTATTACTAAAATCTGTGGACTACTACTAAATACTAAAATATGTGGACTTGTTTCTCAAAAAAAAAAAATACTTATTAGGTACTTGAATTTATTATTATTTAGACTTATCACTGAAATCTGTGGACTTGATACTCAAGTATGTGAACTTGTTACTGTTATCTGTTGACTTGTTACTCAAATAGGTGGACTTGTTACTTCAATATTTGAAGTTATTACTAGAGATGTGCCGACTAAAGCCGACTAATCGGCAATATAATTGAATCATATTTTCATAGATTTTTACATAATTTTAGTGTCATCAGTGCTTTGCCTTTGCCCAGCAGTGGGATATTACAGGCTAATAAAAAAAATAAAAAAAGTGTCATCATCAGCCTGTCAGGGAACCCACTGTTGAGTGTAGGCCTCCTCAAGTGTTCGCCATTCAACCCGGTCCCGTGCAACCCGCGTCCATAATATTGGTGTATTTTCAACAAATTCGAAAGCTCTATTACAAGAATTTACAAGATCATTTTATTTTCTGGAGGGTTAAAAGAGCTTTCACAACTCTGAATTATCATCAGTCAACAATAAATTAATCAATTAAAACTTACAATCTAAATGACCGTACAGCAAGAGTGAGGTGACTCACATTGCTTATATCTAGCAAAAGCAATGCTCGGCCCGGCCGACTATCGACTAGTCGGGCGATCAGTCGGCCTATTTTGAAGCCGACTAGTCGGCAGTCGGCTAGTCGGCCAAAGTCACAGTCGGCACATCTCTACTTATTACTCAAATCTGTAGACTTGTTACACAAATGGGTAGACTTATTTCATTACAAAATTTTGCTCCGAAGAATGAAAGTGTAGAGCACTTTTAGTGCATAACTGAACTGACCTCATATCTGTGGCCTAAGTTAAAACTGGTGGTGCCCTGTCTTACCTCACAGGTCCCCTATAGATAGGGGTGTAAACATAAAACATAGTACACGTGGACAAGCTAATAAAACTAACTAAACAAATATTAAAAAACATGGTAAAGTAGAGTTGATTTCATTAGTAGCATGTTGATACGACGTTTGTAGTGTTTTGACATATTTTTCTTTGCGGAAAGTGCGCGATTCATGTCAGCTGTTTATTTTCAATTCCAATAGCTTAAGGATGCCGCGTTGGTTGTTTTTTTCACCACTCGCGGCATCTGAGAGCTGAAATACTCAAACGACCGTATTGATGTTTCGTTCAGCCGTATGAGCGTTTCAGATCTCAAACCTTTATAAGAAATCTGTAAAATAGAACTCATTTTAGAGAGAAAATCAATAAAATTTTACAAAAAAATAATTGTATAAGTAGGCATGTTTTATTTAATTGACGTGATGCACTTTTTCCAGATTTGCTTTGTTTTAGTAAGTCCGCTGTTGTTATTTTTGTTTTCCCCTGTCCCTAGCACCTTATGCTATTTTGAACGTAATTTATGAGATTGAAGTAATGTTAAGTGATTGTTAATGACTTGTTAGTGATATGAAGTATATTGTTATCTTTTAAGGCCCGGCAACGGCAGATTAGGTATTCCGTAATGAGCTTCAACGATATTTATGTACTACCGGGATTTATCTATCTTGTTACAACTAAAATACTTTGGTAACATCTGGCCCATCTGGGCAATTTGATGTAGAAATGACGGCAACATTTGCTGACTACTGCGTGTTTAAAAAATATAAATATAATAACTAATATAAAAGACGAAACAGTCCCCTAATATGTTGCATTTTTTTCGCCATTTGATTGCCAAGTTGTTTGTTTAGACCGGCCAATCATTTATATAAAATACCATTTAACTATTGAAAAAAAAAACATGTTTAATAATAAAGGTGAAATAAGGTGTGTTAAATGTTAGTATTTTTTGTAAATGTATATTCACATTTTTTTCTTCAAACCTTTAATATAAGTACTACAATGATAGTCTTAAGAATTAATATAACACCAAAAAGTATTTATTGATATGAACTATATGATATAGGAACAAAGTAAGTACCTACCTTAGTAAAAAATATATCTTCAAAGCCAATGCCTGCTTTTCGGGAGGCGTCAGGAAATAAACTAAGCGAACTAACTGATATCATCATACCCATTTGACAAAGTCATGCTGTAACTGTCTGTCACTCTTGAAATGACAGGCAATTCTCGCGCTATCGAGATCATCTCGATACTGAATAAATCAACGAAACCAAAAAAAAACTACTCACGATCCGCCTTACGACTAAACGAGATATCAACCCGTTTTCGACCGAAATAAATATGAATCGAGATTTTAATGCGACCGATATAATATCGACTATAGTAGAGATGATCTCGATAGCGCGAGATTTTGGGGCAAGCGCCAGCCAGACACACAAGCGGCACTTTACTTGTAGCAACAGTTTGTGCATTTAGTTATTATTATTAGTCTATTTTGTATTGCAATGGTGCTCGTGTTTATCTGCGCTGCAGAAAATGTATATTAAGTTATTATTCTATAAGAAAAAGCTGTGTTAGTTTATAATGTTTTTGTCAATTGGCATATTCATGTACAGTACGAGGCCATTGTTTTGGCAGGTCGTCGGGTCTCGTCTCGCTTTCTCTCTCTCCCGCCAAGTCAAACGCCAAGTACCATACTTGGGGCACGTTAGAGAAAAGGGGTGTTATAAGTTTAACGTGTAAATAACTCTGTCTGTGTGTCTGTCCCTGTACGCGGAGCGTAAACGGGTGATCCGATTTGAATGTTGTTTTTTATTCGAAAGTAGATTTCTTGGAGCTGGTTCTTATGGTACTATCGAGCTAGTCTGATGATGGAGTTCGAAGGTGGGAGCGGGAACCCTATGATGCTTACTAAGGATGCTTACTAGTAAACCCGTTTAATTTGGGCTCATTAGGTTCGTTGTGACAAACCCTTTGGGAATATGGTACCATCGAGCTGATCTGATGATGGAGGCGTAGCTCGAAGGTGGGAGCTGGAACCCTGGGATGAAACCCATCGAGTTTAGGCTCATTAGATTCGTTGTGATGATACCTTCTAATTTCACCTGATGATGAGACCTGGTGATGACACTGGAGGACTGGTTTTATGCGATTTTTTAATGCTAAAGTTATTCTAGGCTTAGTCCATACTCATCCGCTATCCGTACTCGCCCGGACCGTAATATAATATCTATCTACCCTACCTTGCAATTGAAAGGCTTTGAAAAAGCGGGTGAGACCGGTTTGGGGTTGAGTAAGGACTAAGCCCTTTTCATTTCTATTTTAGATATGTATTTTTCAGGGTTCCGTACCCGAAGGGTGCCAAACGAGACCCTATTTTTCATTTTCATTTTTTCATATTACTGAGACTTCGCTGTATGTCCGTCCGTCCGTCCGTCTGTCTGTCACCAGGCTGTATCTCATGAACCGTGGTAGCTAGACAGTTGAAATTTTCACAGATAATGTATTTCTGTTGCCGCTATAACAACAAATACTAAAAATCAAAAGAAATTTAATATTTAGGGGGGCTCCCATACAACAAACGTGATTTTTTGCTCGATATTGATAATGGTAGCAGGTAGACGCTTAAAATGTTCACAATATATTGAGTACCTATATTATTAATTAAAAAAAAATAAAAAATTAAGGGGGCTCCCACACTTTTTTGCGGTTTTTTATAAATAATGGTACGGAGCCCTTCGTGCGCGAGTCCGACTCGCACTTGGCCGGTTATTTATTAATTATTCAGTCAACTACCTACTGACATTTCATTATGAAGCAACGATGTCGCTTAAGACGGCGCCTTAGGCAAAAACAGCCTTTAGCAAAACATAAATGTTTGTTCACTAGCTTGTTTATCACGAGTGTCAGCGTGACTGCTTTCCCATAAACGTTATTTTATTAATTTTGCTCGATAGAAAAGTCTCCTTAAGTTGCCAGAAAATCTGCCTGTCACAATGTTTTATTTTACAATTTCACATCGCATCTGTTTGTTATTTATCTAATCATAATAAAAATGGCACAGTATGTTCCTCAGTTAGACTTGCTTAGCTTAGCTTTAACAGTTTTTTTTTTATTATTTAATTTCTTCTAAAAATAAGTTAAAAGGATGAAATTCTAAGTTCTGATTGCCAAGGGCCCGCCCTTAAGTAAATGTTAATTATGTAGCGCATCAATTTGATGATTTATGTGAAACCTGATATGATAATACAGCATCCTATGTTGGGTGGTTGGAACTTCGATACCTACATTGATTTCAAAGGATTTCAGTAAAAACATGTCTAGCATTTTATCAAGCAACTAAATTTACCACATCTCTAATTACTTTAAAGAAATTATCAAATTCCCAATCACCCGTAGATAGTATGTTAGCAATAAGTACTAGCAGGCTATAGCTATCTTGTATTAGTAAAATCAAGTGTTTTTTGTCCAAAAAGTCTAAAAATATTTGAAATAAAATAAATGAAATTCTCAAAGTAAAAATCTATAACTGATTGTAACTTTTATACCTTCTCTAGTTTCATTGTACTTTATAGTTGTGATAAACTATACTTAGTTGTGACTGTCGTCATCATCAATGTAATAATTGTGTGGCTTCTTAATCGTATTCAGCTGTACAAATAAATGTCAATGAAAAGCCTACTGGAATATTTCATTTGATGAACTGCACCTGCAGGACCTGCATCGATGAAGGGGTTCGAATTCGAACAATTTTGTATGGTGCCTGGGATACTAATTGAAACTTGCAAGTACTACTTACCCCAACGCTTTTTCGTGCACACCTAAAAACAAGTATAAGTATGTTAATTTAAGTATGACATTCTCCGTCTGCCACCCTTCTTTAAGTCATAAACAGTTTGTCTATAAAGTCGTGACATTAAATGATGGCAACATTTGCAGACTAAAAAAACTGCGTGTTTTCTTGTCAATCAAAATACGCAGTGCCCTAATATGAAACATACAGGTGACACTCCATTTATTTAGGGTTCCGTACCCGAAGGGTGCCAAACGGGACCCTATTACTGAGACTTCGCTGTCTGTCCGTCCGTCCGTCTGTCTGTCAACAGGCTGTATCTCATGAACCGTGGTAGCTAGACAGTTGAAATTTTTACAGATGATGTATTTCTGTTGCCGCTATAACAACAAATACTAAAAATCAAAAGAAATTTAATATTAAGGGGGCTCCCATACAACAAACGTGATTTTTTTGCACATTTTTGCTAGATATTGATAATGGTAGCAGGTAGACGCTTAAAATGTTCACAATATATT
Source organism: Argyresthia albistria (assembly GCA_963457715.1). NCBI lineage: Eukaryota > Metazoa > Arthropoda > Insecta > Lepidoptera > Argyresthiidae > Argyresthia > Argyresthia albistria. Next base: position 10,902,505 of record OY735260.1, read on the forward strand.
GAGTATATTATTTACTTAAAAAATAAATAATTATATTAATATTTAGGGGGGGCTCCCATACTTTTTTTTTGCGGTTTTTTATAGATAATGGTACGGAACCCTTCGTGCGCGAGTCCGACTCGCACTTGGCCGGTTATTATTATTATTACGAGCCTGTAATGTCCCACTGCTGGGCAAAGGCGCCTCTCTCCCCCTCAAGACATTTAATTAGCGGACCATTTTTTGGGGAATGTAGTACCCATCCCCATCAAACAACTTTCCCCAAGAAAAATACAAGGTGTAAATTAATTAATGCAAAATGAGACACTATTTATTAGGGACATCAGTCTGAGCAACTTTCATTATGAAACCTATTTGATCAGAGCAACTTTATTTTTCACTTCCCTCCCAGTACATTTTTGCCTGAGTGGATCTAATTTGTATGAAGAAGAAAAAAAAAAGTTGCTCTGATCAAATCGTTTCATAATGAAAGTTGCTCAGAATGATGTCCCTAACAAAGCAGTTTCTCATTTTGCGTTATTTCATTTACATCTTATATAGTCGCAAATGTTTTTTTTTCCGTCCCCCGGTACATTGCTCCGTTCAGCTGATTTCAAGTTACTATGGGAGACCCAAAAACTTTTTCATTTGCGACCATATATTCTATGGGGAAAGTTCTTCATAATGATGGGTACTATCATTG